>CAUYRT010070481.1:0-57508 GCA_963574885.1 Lepilemur ruficaudatus | reverse complement strand
ATTCAAATGCTTTCCAACAAAAGCAGACACAGCAAAGCCATTAAAAGTTTAGGTAACTTGAAAATTAGCAAGTAGTTTTCATTTTTTGAAATTATTGAGTACATAGCAGTTAGATTTTTCCTAAATAATATACATTTAAGTATATCTAATTGAAGTTTCTTGAATATAACCTTATTTGTTGATAGCTAAACTACTGCAGCCTTCCAACATGAAAAGATTCCCACCCCTGGTTTATACCCTTTGACTACCATCTCCCCATTTTCTCTACCCCTGATAACCACTACTCCACTTTCTGCTTCTGTGAGTTCAACTTTTTTCAATTCCACATATAAGTGAGATCATGCAGTATTTGTCTTTCAGTATCTGGCTTATTTCAGTTAGCATAATGTCCTCCAGATTCATCCATGTTGTTGCAAATGGCAAGATTCCCTTCTTTCTTATGGCTGAATAATAGTCCATTGTGTATGTATATGTGTACGTATATATATATATATATCTTTTCTTTGTCCATTCATCCTTTAGTTGACACTTAAGTTGTTTCCATATCTTGCTTATTGTGAATGATGTTGTTGTGAACTTGGGGGTACAGATATCTCTTTGAGATACTGATTTCCTTTCCTTTGGATATAGACCCAGAAGTGGGGTTTGCTGAATCTTATGGTTGTTCTATTTTTAATTTTTTTAGGAACCTCCATACTATTTGTCCATAAAGGACTATTAAGTCTCCTTAACCAAAACTATTTGCCCAGAAGGCCTTAGGGTTTCTCGTGTAACTTGATAGAGAAGACTTTGACCAGAAAGCTTCGTGGATAGATAGTGCTGATACCGCAGCGTCAAAATGAATGCTGGTGACAAAAGCACCTCTTTGTAGAGAGGCTGTACTAGCTCTGTAACAAGTTTCAGAGTGTCTCACACTTCAGAGTGATCTTTCACTTTCAGGAAATGCCGCTGGTGTGTAAAATTCTGCCATTATGAAATTGTATGAAGAATGAGCCTTTTTAAAGCTCTGATTACATAAAGTTCCAGGCCATTGATATGTATCCACCCATCTAATCCTCTCAGTAATGCTATGAGATAGATATCAGTATCTCCACGTTACAGGTGATGAATCTAGGCTTGAAGCAGCTAGTAATCTTCCCAGGGTCTTGGGGTTGTCTGTCAGGGACCCAGAATCCAGGTGTGGAGGAGTCCAAAGTCCGAATTCTTTCAATAGATATCGTCACCTAGTAATCATGGGCAAGAGGTATAGCAGGAAGCCAGTGGCAGTCCCTCTGTCTTGGTGTGAATTAGTTTATCAGCATCTTTGCAAGAGAGGGGTTGGTGAGAGGCAGGCCTGACATCAGGTTATGGAGCAGGCCAGATTCCTGGATAGCTGGGCTCGAGAGGAAAGCTCGGAGGAGGACGTGGAAAGCAAATAAGTTTGTCTAATTCTCTGCTTTGCCAGAGGCCAACCCACGACACAGCTTTGGAATGTCATGTCCTTAGAACTATTGCCCAGGGACATTCACATCACAAATTACAACCCAGTAACAAAAACTACCAGTTATTGGGCACTTATGAAGCACCACACATACATCCTCTCATCTAATGACAACCACCCCCTGTTGGGTAGGTTACAAGGCCCATTTTACACATCAGACCATTGGGGTAACTTGCTGAAGGTCAAAATTTCAGAATGGCAGAATCAGGTTTTGAACCCAGATTTGTCTCAACTCAAAGCGTGTGTTATTTCTTCTAAATACCACTCCTTAGCCCTAATCACTCCCCTTTTGTGTCTGTGTCCAGCTCCTAATGTGAAGTCCTCGCCTTGGAATGATGATCTCTTTTGGAGGTGGGAGGAAGTTAAGGAGTGTGCCTCTGAAATTGCAGCAGGAGAAATGATGTTGTATACAGGATGGGATACTGATTGAATAGACACAGAGGCGTCCCTGGGCCTTTCTGAAAACACTGGTCACCAGTGGTGTTTTCCCCTCATAGTGCTGCCATCTCTAAAAGACAACAGAGTTCAGCTGCTAGGGTTTATCATGGAGTCTCCAGAGTAAGGACTGGCTTCTAGAACTATAGCTGTAACTCCCCTCCCAGATTTCTCTCTGTTTGAAGGAAAAAACTGAGAAGTCAGAAAATAATAGGAAAATGAAATATTCTAGGCAGTTGGAAACAAAGTGGAAAAAGAGTCACTGGAGGATTTTGAGAGTCTTGATTTCAATTTTTTCTCCTCTAGAGATAATTTTTGGTGTCCATATGGACTTACCCATTTGCTGTAAATGCTGTGAAGCAGAGACTCCTATAAAGTGTTTTAAAAAGGCACTCTTGACTACATCTTGGAAAGCTGAAGTTATTGTATACATATTATAAACGGTATGGCGGATAACACTGCCCAAATAAAGGAAGGAGCTGGGCAAGGCAGCAAAGCAGGAAAGGAAGTGGGTTGACACAAGGACTCCTAAGCTGCATCCAGCCTGATTCCCACACTCTTAAGCTTTCCTATTTCAGAGCCACCACAAGAGCTCAAGCTGGCTTGCTGAAAGCTTTGATGCTTGAGTGGCCGAACTGTACAGAGGGCACAGAGCTCCTTGTATGACCAGACAAAGTTGGCTTGATACATCATCCAAGCAAGCAGCAGCCCAGATGGCCTACAGAAGGGTGGGCCCTGAAGCTCCTGAGCATTTCCCCACCTAGGAGAATGTGAAGCACCACCATGCATTTCCCTCGTTTCTGGGGTCCCCTTCTAAAATGAGGGCCCTGGGAGCGCAGCTCTGTGGAGTTGTGCATCTCCAGGACCATGCTGTGGTCTATGAGCCGTGTGATCGTATGAGGATGCTAGGCCCCAGCACTGATATCGGTGGACAAGAAAAAAAAATGAAACTGAGCCAATAAGGCCGTGGCCCGTAGGAATGTAAAGGAAAGAGACAGACAACACTGCAAGGCAGACATTTAGAAGGGCATGTCTCCAAAGTACATTTTGCTTTTTGGTTTGGTTTCATGGCTTTTTCTTCTTCTTCTTTTTTATTGTTATCATTGGAAAGGTCAGAGGAGGGGGTATCAGAAGGGCACAGAGACCTCTTAGACATGAAACAGACATTTCTAGTACATGTGACCACAGATGTTGACATCGCTTCCCCTCCCGCCCCTTCTCTGCATGCAGCCGGGAAGTCACTGGAGCCAAACACCTTGAGGTCCCTGTTTGAGCCTCCCTAACACAGAACAGCCCATCCTCCAGCTTTGAGGCTGGAAGGGGTAGGTCGGGCTGCTGTTGCCATGGTAGCAGGGCAGGTGAGGCACTGACAAGGTTTCCCAAGAAATGCAGGGACCCCTACCTTCTCTCCCTCCCTAGGGCAACTCCTTCCCGTGGCTGCCGGCCCTGTGTGGTCCCCTCTGCCCTCCTCCCTTGCCTACTGTGCTCTGGCCATTTTGACATTCTGGGGCTCCCAGAATGTGGTAGGCTGCCTCCTGCATCAAGGCTTCCGGCGTTAGGCTCCCCGGGCTTGGTAGGATCTCCTCCCCACTGTCGGTGCCTGGCTGACTGCTTAGGTCTCAGCACTAATTTCCCATCATTCCTTTAGTCAACGAATAATCTTGTGTGCTTACGATGTGCCGCACCCTACTCAAGGTGCTTGGGGCTACGTCAGTGAACAAAACAGACAAAAAGCCCTATCTGTGGACTTACACGCTGTCTCTTCCTTAAGAAATTCTTGCCTGACCACTCCTGCCACCCTGGTTAGATTAGGTCTTCCTTTCCACATACACTTTTCCAACACCCTCTTCCCTTTCATAGCAACCATGACAGCGTGTCGGCATGTACTTATTTCTGCATTATTTATTTCATGCTCTTCCCCTACATTAGGCTGTAGGTTCTACAAGGTCAAGGAGTATGTCTGTTTTATTCACCCCATATACTCAGCACCAGCAAACTGCCTGACACCCAGCAGCTGCTGAGCAAATATGGGCGAAGGAATAGATAAATGAATGAATGACAATTATTTTTGATGGTAAGTAGCAATATCAGATGTGAGTGTCATATACCCTTCTGGAAGGAAATTGTTTTAGGCTGATGTATGAGTTTTGTGAAGAAGCTATGCTATGCTTTCAAAGTCACCAGAACTTGCAAGTTCTCACTTTAGCTTTGTCTGGGATCCTTTGACTCCATTGCCTTTAGGCATTTCATGATTTACAAAAATGACTGACTATGCCTGACTTCAGTGCAACAGCTCTTTGCTTTCCTCCCAGGCTGGAGATGACCTGGTGATAAACTGTTAACTCATGAAAACTAGTGCTCCGTTTACTTGCTATCCGAGAACATCACCTTCCCCTGGGCTGTGGTGGTGCCCATAGAGATGGGCTTCGTTTGCATTAATCATTTTCATGCGCTTTGCACTCAGCTACACTGGTATTCAGAGAAAAATGCTGCCATGACAACTGCCACAACAGATGGTATTTGATCAGTCTCTAAGCTACCAAGGAGATATACAGCAGTGCTTCCGAGGTTTGCATATTTTATGTTATCATGAGACCCAGTCCAGCCTTAATCATGATTAAAATGTGAAGTTTTCCATTCGCTTCCTGTCACCCGTTTCTCTTTCCAGTTGTTTGGCATTTGTTTTGATTTTCCTAGCTCTCTGGCTGTCCTTCTGGATGTGAGAGATAAAGACAGAGGTTGCCCTATAAGTCTAAAGTCCAGAGACTTTTGAGAAACGATTCAATTTTGGTGCAGAGGTCCTGGTGGAGACCAGCAGAAAGGCTTAATTGCAGCCTCGCTCTCTTGGATGTTCATGGACTGCACAAGGTGGAGGCCACAGTTGGCGCCAAACAAAGGGAATCCTGGAGAAGTGAATTCTGATCTTGGTCTGTCCCTTTTCTCTGCCCCCCTCTCTGCTCCTGGGGTCTCCAAGCCACACAGTAGGTGGTCCCTCTCTGGGCCTCCTACCCCAGCTAATGCTACAGACTCCAGTGACTTGATCCCAGAGCCCTCAGATCCATGTCTATGGCAACAACTACAACAGCCTTCTTCCAGCCCCCAGCCCCCTTCAGCAACAATGGAATGTCAGACTTCACACAGATTTTTTTCAGCTAATTTTGGAAAGTAGTTTATATTGGCCGCTACATGTTAATGGACAGCTTTGATCGTATTTACATACTTCGCTGGTTGAGAGTGTTTTCCCTCGCTCTACCTCCCAGCTTTGACTGGATCCTCATCTCACACTGCGTGTCTGGATCATACACGAACCACACACAAGCCTTGGAGGAGATGAGCACCAGGACATCCTTGTGCTACAATGAGTACTGGGTGCTGCTGGGGCCGTTCCCCTCTCAGGATGGGGAGGGAGTTTGCAGTTTCTACGGTCCATGAGGACGGAGTGTTTACTTGTACCGCATTTGGAAGAGAACCTTAAGGTGAATTTTAATCACAAGAGGCCTGGATCAAAGAAACAGTCTCCCCTTCTGATCTCCTTCCAAATGAAGCTGGGAGCTTGGAGTCCACGTCTGACCCTATTCTGCTTCCCAGCCCCGCATGATTCCTGGGGTGCAGATGAAAGGGCATGGGTCTCAGTCGCCTTGTCAGGAGTGATTTTTAACCTTAATGGAACATTATTAAAGAGTGGATTTGAGACTTAAGGAATGCTTTTTGAACTCCTTCTGTGAACAGAGAATTCACCATAGAGGGGGAAAATTCAAGGCACTTGATGGGCTTATGAATGATCTTTTTAAATAATGACTGAGTTCTTATTTTTACTTTTAACATTTTCTGGGAGGGCAATCCAGCCATCTGGATCTCGCTCCCTGTATTTCATCTCCTCCTTAGAAGAAAACAGTCTTGGTGCCCCAGGCCTTCACTGCTCATCTGAGGAAGGAAGAGCCCAGTGCTACCCTTGTTTGTGTGCTCTGACTCTTCCTGGAATGGGTGGGAATCAGGGTGTGTGTCAAATGGCAGTGTGAGCCCTAGAAAGGAGGCGTATGTAAATGCAAGCTCCTGTGACAGGGAGGGGGACCTTCTGGGCTCCCCCCCAGCTCTGCTGTTGACATTGGCTTGTGTAATCTGGGTCAAAAACCTGACCTCCTCACCTCACTTTCTCCATCATGTGACAATTGCTAAAACCAGCACCATCAAAAGACCAGAGTGCATTAGGGGCACAGAGCAGACATCTACACAAGTTTGTTGATTGAATGAATGATTTAAAGAATCACATAACTCAGGGCTTCTCAACCTTGGCACTATCGACATTTTGGATTGGATAATTCTTTGTTGTGAGGGGCTGTCCTGTGCATCATAGGACTTTTAGCATCCTCTTGGCCTCTACCCCTATATGTTAGTAGCACCCCCCGCTCCCATTGTGACAGCCCAAAATGTTGCCAAACATTGACAAGTCATTCCCTCGCCTCTATCCCTCCTCCCTAGCCACTGGAGAACTCTTGATCTCAATTATAAAATTCTATGAATATATGATAGAACTTTAAAAAAATTAACAAAGGAAGACATATTTGGGTGACTTACTTTGACTAGAACTTGACATTAAAAGAAAGCCCAGCAGATGGCTGAAGTGAAATGTGTCAAGGCTAATCTTGCAAGAAGATACTACCCTGTACTTTAAATTACGCTGGATACATTGAATGCTCCATAAATATGACAAATGTACTGTATGCTCCTTGGCAGGTAAGTTTTATAGAAATACAGGTTGTAATAGAGCAGTGCTTTTCTTGGACATGTTGGTGGGCATCTTCTTTTTCCTTCGGTGCCACACCGCTGGACTATTGCTGAAAAAACCTACCCAGGTTGGCCCACCTACATAACACTTCCCAGGATGAATATCAAGTGTACTATTTTTGATTTTGTGATAACAGAGATTCAGGATGGTCAACTGTTTCTTTTTCTCATTTTCCATGGGGACATAATTGCCAAAGCCTCACTTATCAGCCATGTATAACATATTATGTTAAAGAAGTAGGATAGGATTATAGGATTATAGGAAAAGATGAGCAGTAGAAGAGGGATTTTCCAATTTTATCATGATTTAAATACTAGTGTCTCTTTTCTGGGGGCAGCACATCCTTTTGAATGGTTTCTGTGTACAACAATAGACATAAGGACTGATAGCCTGATAGTTAACATTTTTTCTCAAAAGCAGAGTTTTGGAGTATGGTAAAATAGCATTTAGAGATATAAATTGTATTGCACTTGCAAATAGAAGCAGACTGCTCTAACACACCATCCACAGGGTACTTCCAGCCATTCTCTTCTTTTCTTCCTCCTCCCCACTTCCCTCCAAGGTGACAGTTCCTTGTTGTCACTTTCAGTCATTCCTGGGGCTGGACAGAGGAAAGGAGAGATTAAAAGCAGTCTCACCCTTCCTCTGTCTATATAAGGAGTGATTTTCTGCGACGGTGGCAGGCATAACCCATAGCATCAGCATTCATTTAGTTTGCAGGAAATTGCACTCTGCCCCCTTTTTTAGAGATGAGACAATGTCTCCCAGATGGAGGACCCTTGAAGGTGGGCTAGAGGTTGGGAAGGACATGGAAACCTGTGATAAAAATGCAAGGATGGAGTAAATTCAATCTCAGTGTTGAGTAGATTCCATAATGTGGGTACAGTTTTATTCAGGAACCCCATAGATTAAAGCCTTTGGAAGATGTGAAGACCAGGAATAGAGGAGGAAAATACTGGACGTCAGTGGGAAGGTGGACACAGACTTCAGGAGACTGCTTTGGAGCTAGATTCTGCTTAAATTAGAGCTCTTAAAATATAGACGCTTCACACTCTCTGTGGCTGTGAAGGAGCGTCAGGAAATTGCATGGGGATGAAGAATCGTCGCATGTATACTCTGAAAGCCAATCATTTATTAGTTCAAAATAAATTCCGTGGGTTAAATACTGGTTTGAGTTCATAAGAACATTGATGGAGCCTGGGAAGTTGTGGGGTGGGTGGTCGTGGAGGGGACCAAGGGGGGTCCCCACTGTGAAATGCAAATTGTGTGAAATTCAGAGATCCCTGTGCCAAGTCAAAAGCAATTTCTTTTACTTATGGTCACCATTGACATTAAACTGGCCAGAACATTTTCCTTTAAACCCAAAAATAATTTGCCCTGACAACTGAAGTCAAATTAGACCCTTGGGAATGGCCTAATTATTCTTTCACGAGGGCTGGACATTGGCTTGTCCTTGGCCGTGGCATTAGCCCTGGCAAGCCTGGGCAGCCTCCCAGGCTCTGGCTGGTGGGTCTGTTCTTGCCACAGAGAGCACAAATGGCAGAGAGGTTCAGGAGGTCACAGCCCTCCCTGGTCATCTGCAATGCCTGCCATCCTGAGAATTTTGTGAGTAAACACTACCCAGATTCCTGCTAAAACTCCCATCCACTCTTTGTGCATTTGCTTGCCTGCCTCTTTGGTGGCTGGAAATTTCTCCCAGCTGTTGGTAGCTGGGTGGGTCCGCTAACCTCGTCCACATCTCCGTTTCTCTGGCAGCTGCTCAAGTTTTCAGGATTGTGCTGGTGACAGCGATCAAGATGAGAGCTCCAGTTCCACGCTGGTTATTTTTGGCAGCTGTGAGCAATCCAAGGCCTCAACTCTTGGCACTGTGTGGTTGGGATGTTAGGTAACCTTTTCCTGTGCAAGTATAGACAAAGGAGAGTCCCAACCTGTGTCCGTCCGTCCACCGGCCGTTTTTAAAGCATTGTTGCTAATAAGACATGGTTCTCGAGCAGGCCAAACATTTATTAAATGTATATTGTTGTTTTTTTTTTTCCCCCGTAGATTGAAAACATAGATGCCTGCTTGAATTTCCTGGCAGCTAAGGGAATAAACATCCAGGGGCTGTCTGCAGAAGGTGAGTCAAGCTGCTTTTCATCATTAGAAATGCCCACCTGTTACTTATTGATGATATTAATACCATCAAGACAAGGGGTGCTGGTTGGCTCTTCTGGTTGTTTTCCCATAGATGGCTCAACGCTTGCCTAGACTTGAGGATGCCAACTTTCTCACACCCCTAGGAACCACTCCAAGAATGCAGATGCAACCATACCAGCCATGTCTGCAAGACACTGCGGGGGTAGTGAGGGAGAGCGGCTCCTATTTGAGAAGGCCTTGCTTAAACAATGCTGATTTGATTCACCTGTCTGGGGATTCGGTTCATTATCAAGCCAGGCCTTCTCTGTGGGAGAGGGAATACTTAACCACAGAACATATTTCAGCTGCACAGCTCCTGGGGAAAAATGCTTAATTCTTTCTTATCTCTTTTATTAGATGAAGCAGTACTTTTTCTTGCTCTTAAAGAAAAAAAAAAAGAAATAAAAGTATGTGATTTATTAATGCAATGCTACATATTTACATCCCAATTAGTTTTTCATTAACTTACATTTGGCAGCTAATTAGCACATTAGCATTGCGAGTGTTTCTCTGTTATATTAGGTATTGGTCTGGAGATGGCTGGTCCGAATCTCAGCCTCCTCAGGCAGCATCTCAGCCTGAAAACCTTCCCTCTCTCTCCTGCTTGTAAATACGAGCAGCTGCCAGCTCAGAGCCGCCATAGGCCCAGGCAACCTCCCAAGCTCATTAGGCTGCACCTGCCTCCAGTTTTCCCAGAACAGGTAACGCAGTTTGGGCTTCAGGTGATAGCATCTTCCCTCGGCAAGTTTGCGTTTCGAAAGGATGCCTGCTAGCGTGGACTCTGGCGCTCAGGGTGGGGTGGTGGGGAGCAGTGAGGAAGAGAGCGGCCGGACGGATCAGGTGAGTCTGCAAACGTGATGGGGTGCCACGGGGGGACTGCTCCTGGCCTTTGCTCTGCTGCACGGGAAAGCTTGGTCTTCCTGGTTGCGTTTCTGAGCTGTGGACTCTTGCGATATTGTGTGGGGGCGGCATGAAGGGCCCCTATTAGCGCCTCGTGGGTGTGCTGTGTCTCTGGGTGGGACTGTCAGAATTCTCTCATCGGGAACTCGAGCTTGCTGGGCCCATCCCCAGTCAGGCATGGGCACACTGCACGGCTTCCAGAGGTCTCAGAAGCAGCTGTAGTGTGGTCACCCCTAATCCCAGAGGATTCCCCTTCCCTGGGGAAGAGATCGGGGCTGACTGACATGTGGAATACACATTGCTGGGGCAGGCGGGTTGGTGATGGTGGGGAGATGCCAATTCCCATTCAGAGGACGTATTCTTTCCTCCTGGTAGAGAGTTCTTGTGCTGGCCGGCAGGTGGCAGGACATGCTCCCCCTTGGTTTCTAGGAGTGATTGGACCCCATGGACAGGCCTGCGCCCTGTCCCTCTCACTCCTGCGGAGCACCAACTGGGACGTTTACACAGCTGCGCTCAGCAGCAAGGCCTCTTGTGGATGCAGACCCTGTGGGTCTGCTGCATCCCGCCTGGCCTGGAGGTGACCCCCAGCCACTCAGCCCTTGTCCTGCCTTCTGCCTTGTTTGTTTGTTCGCCCGTCTGCCCCATCCTCTCTGTACCCTAAGGCATAGAGAATCTGTGCAATAAGTATTTGTTGAATGAATAAATACCAACTGTGCTTTTAAGGATTTTTATCTTATCAGCTCCAGTTCTCACACCTGAAGCTGGAGTTTATAACAGCCTCAGTTCACAAATGAAGAAACTTTGGCTTAAAGAGGTTATAAGTGACATCGTGAGCCACATAGCTAGACATTGGCAGAGCCAGGGCTTGAACCCAGGTCTGTGTGATTCCGGAGCTCATGTTCATGGTGTCTTCTGGGGCAGCAGATGGATAAAATCTAGGCGCGCCATGTAACAGTGAAAGAAACCCAATTTAGAACTCTTGGTTACCTAGAACACAGTTTCGGAACATGTTGTGGCCCATGGAGGGATATCATGCAGAGAGACCCTCAGCCTTCTGCCCCTTCTTAATGTTGGATGACCCTGGGAGTCTCTGAGCATAGAATAGCGTGCTGTCACCGGTGTGTTACGGTATCAAGACACTGGGGTGTAACTATGAAGGGGTTTTATGGTATTTCAATAACTGCCTTCTCAGTGCCATGTGGAACCCATCTTTCCTGCTGGATTGAGACTTAACGATATCTTGGCCAGAATCCGTAACTCTTCAGTCACATTCAGTTATTAAAAGTTTTGTGTCCATATTTATGCTTCAGTCTTGTTCATGTTAAAACCTCAAACTCAACTCAAAGCTCTCTTTCCCCATTCCCCCCAGTGCAAGCAGTTTGAGGAGCTCGAAGGGAGAGGGGGGCATGATGGCTTGATGTTCCTCCCTTTCCCCTTCCTTGGTTCTTGCGCCTGAGCCCCCGAGGTCGGGGTGGCACAGAGAGGCAGGATTCTGCTGCTGGCGAAGCTGCCATCCTCTTCTCAGGGAGACCATCACTGCCACTGTCCCAGCTGGTGGTCTCCGTGTGCCCTGGTGCTCCGGGGACATTGGTAGTCTCCCATGAGGTTTGACTGGCCCTTTCGCTGCAGGACTCGCAGGAACGTGTGGGCTGCGCTTTCCACTTGCAGTGGGTGGAACTGCGAGGCCTCCTGTCACCTGGCAGCAGCCCCCCAACATACAGTCTCTGTCCAGTTCCTTCCCCATTCAGGTGGCCAGGAGGCAGAGCAGCCCCATCTCGGCTTAGTGGCCATCCAGTCTGGGACTAGAATGCCAGGCCTCCCTGCCCCAGCACCCCACTTCGAGTGATTCTCTCGGAGCCGCCACGCCCTTGACTCAAGGACCACAAGGACCCCATCTGCCTTCTTGTTCTTTGTGAGCGGAGGGAAGTAGCCGTCTCCATGATCATCAAACATTATCCCCCAAAATGACATTGTGTCATCTAGATCTTCTTATACTGATTTTTGGGAGGTGGTGGTGGGGAACCATAGTGATGGTGTTGGGTAAGACTGATTCTGAACTGCTATAGTCTTGAGGGAAGGTGACTGGCCCCAACGCCTGCCTTCTCCTCCTTGAACTTAGAAAAAGCAAGAGTACTTCCAGCCTTTTATCCTCTAATTGGCCCTTATTTGTAATTTCAAGATATAGGAATATCGCACTTGACATCCTATTAAATTGTAGGAATAGAAACCTTTTATGCAGAACCTACCACATGTCAGTCATGGAGCTAAATGCTGTATACATTTATATCTTCTTTAATCCCCCCAGGAAGCTTGTGAGATCAGTATTAGTACCATCTCTGTCGTACAAGGCCCAAAGAGATTAAGTTACACATAGGAGAAGGAAGGCCCATGAGGTTGGCAGGGGCTAAGCTATCCACATGTACTGGTGTTTTCAGCTACTCACCACTGCCTGTGTTTCTACCCACCTGCATGACTATTAGAAAAGCATTATAGTATATTAAAAAGTAATGTAGATTTAATCCTTTTTGTTTTCCTTTTGAAGATGATTGAGTGCCCCGAGGATCCTTCTCTGATGGAAAAAAACATCAGCAGTTGGAAAGCCCCATAGATACATCTCCACCCTTTCCCAGTGACTAAAGCTAGGTTTGGACCCGGCAGTGTGTATGCACCTGTCCTTGAGCATTTCAGCAGCCCAGGCCTGCCCCAACCTGCCTGCTGGAGAGCCACAGAGAGCCTTTGTTCCAGGGCACAGACGGCGGGTGCCTCGGGGCAGAGGCTGGGGCCTGAGTGAGCCCCACGGAGGTGCTGCTGGTTTGGGGGACTTCCCTGGACTAGATTTCCCCACCCCCTTTGTGTTCCTGAAGGTTGAATTGTCTATTTGCTCTTGGAGACTTGCCAGAGTCCTGTGAGCCTGGGCCTCCCCCTGCCCTGGGGCAATGTTCAGGATCCCCTCCCAGCCCTTCCCCAACACACATGCCACCTGTCACAACCATCTGTAAACCTGCCCCTGTGAGGAAGGATGGCCTTTATCTCCAGCAATTTTGAGAACACCTGGGGTTTGTGCTATCTGGCTTTGAGCCCATCTTCCTGTAATGGAGAAGCAAGTGTTAGAGGGCAAGGCATATCCTAGTGAGTCCAGCAAACTTTTGCTGGGCACATCCTGTATGCCAGACACAGTGCTGGGCACTGGGGTATACGATAGTCAAATCAGTGGAAAACTAGCCTTGATTCCAATTATTGCATAATAGAAGCTGTGCTAATGGTAGGTACAATAGGTACAGGATCCAGTGGTGACCAAAGAAAGGCAGATTAGCTCTTCCTGGGGCCGTCGGGGGGCTTCATGGAAGTGGCGGTGTTGCCCCTGGGTTTCACAGGATGAACAGACATTCGACAGACAGAAAAGGAAGATGAAGGGAAGTCTAGATAGACAACTAGACATAGATAATATTAATATGATAGGGGCAAAGGGCTAGCTTTTTATCAACCTTGCAAATTGGAGAAACGGAGGCAAGAAGAGCCTTCCAGGTGGAAGGGGTGTGTGCTCTGAGGTGAAATCAGTCGCTGACTTGATTAGCTCGTGCTGGGTTTGCTGCCCGATGGCCAGAGACCCAGGTACTGAATGTGCTCCTGCTTTCCTCCTGAGCCAGAAAGCAGGAGGAGGTCCTTCTGGACCTGTTGGGTGAAAGCAGCAGTTGGAGCATTCCTATTTCCTCCTGCCCACATCATCTGCACGTGGCACTGACTGGGACCCTCCACAGAAGGGGCCCTGTAGGCTCTGTTCCCACCCTGTCGTCCCACATGCCCTGTGGGTAGAGTGATTGGCAGGCTGGGTGAGCGGCAAGCACACAGAGGGCTGAAGAATGGGATTACGGGTTAGGCGAGGAATGTTGGTGTCTAGCTGGCCGTCCTGCAGGAACAATGCCACCGAAGAATCCCCAGTCTCCACTGGGCAAGCCTTACACAACCATGGCTTATGGGAGGTGAATAGGAGTTCTGCAACTCTGTGGTCTGCGGTGTCTATCCCTTTGGCTCCAATTCTCTCTACTGTACAAAACAGGTTTCTTTGTGTTAGATTATTTCAGTGCCTGTGTAAACCAGGCTTGAGGTTCCTCAGGTGTTGAAGGAAAGTAACTCTCCTATTTATCTTACCCTTCATACCTGATGTTAGCCCATAGCATCTATGCTGATTAGTACCAGCCACTGGGAACAAAGAGATGGGTCAGAAACAAAAGACATTGGGGTCAAGGCAATACTGATTCTACTAGAAACTGGAATACAGCCTGTACAGTTTGTTCAGGCTTCATGGAGGTGACCACAAGAAGAGAAAGGAGGACAGGGTTCCTGTGCTGGTTTGCCAGCAGCGGGCAGTGTCTCCTTGGGCCAGTCCATTCTCTCTACATTGTCTTCCTTCTCCAGAAGTGAAGAGGGTGAGTTTAGTTGATCAGACACAGAATGATACTCCCTTTCCAAAGCCTTGGGAAATATCTTGAGGGAAACATTTTTGTGGGCTTCTGGATTTTGTTTTTAGGCTTCCTGAGGATCTGGCTCACCAAGCCTCATGGAACACAGACAAATACCATTTGGAAATATGGAAAGAACACAATCCTAGCTATTTTGGATACTGTCTGTTATAGACCACCCATGGCATAAACTATGTGAGTTTCAGAGCATTTACTACTCTTGAGTTTTTATGATCAGAATAGAAAATTAAACAGTGCAAATATCCATCATTTTGTGACTAGATAAACAAAATATGGTATATCCACATAATGAGATACTACTCAGCAATATAAAGAACTGATAAATGCCCTAATATGGATGAACCTTAAAAACATTATTTTAAGTGAAAGAAGCCAGATGCTCCTTGACCTATCATGGGGTGAGGGGCTATGTCCTGATAAACTATAAATTGAAAATAAATGCATTTCATACACCTAACCTAACAAACATCATACCTCAGGCTAGCCTACCGTAAGCATGTTCAGAATGCTTAGGTTAGTCTACAGTTGGGCAAAATCATCTAAATGAATCCTGTTTTATAATAAGGTGTCAAATATTTCATATAAGTTATTGAATACTGTACTGAGAGTGAAAAACAGAATGGTTGTATGGGTATTCAGGGTATGGTTTCTACTGAATGGAAATTGTTTTCACGCCATAGTCAGTTTGTGAATTGTAAGTCAAACCATTGCAAATCAGGGACTGTCTATATTGCATGATTCTATTTCTTTAAAATGTCCAGAAAAGGCAAATCTGTAGAAACAGAAAGCAGATTAGTGGTTGCCTGGGAGTGGGTTTGGGAATTCATTGCAAAGGAGCATGAGGAATCTTTTTGGGGTGATAGAAATATTCTAAATCTAGAATGTACTAAATTTACTTAAAATCATGGAACCTTAATTTTACAGATGCAAATTAAACCTCAATAATGCTATTTTAAAAACTAGAAAGAAGCTCACCATTGAGTTTTCTCTAATGTTGGATTATTCATGATTAATTTCCTTCTGGACATCGGTGACTGCGCCACACAGGGGGTGAGCAGAGAGAACAGACTGCTGCTTAGGTTTCCCTGGGGTGAGGAGCCCTGTTCCGAGGAGGCTGCAGGTAGTGTGATCATATTTTCTGAGCCCAAAAGGGAAGTACAGAGTCAGGCAGCATCCTGTGTGTACTCATTTTCTTGTTTAATCTTCAATTCTCATGACAATCTTGTAGTAAAGGGGCAGCAAGAAGTATGCCCATTTTAAAGAAGAGGAAAACTGAGGCTCAGGGAGATTGAGTTTTGCAAAAACTCAAAGTATATAAATGATGCACTATAGAGATGCAAGCCCAGGTTTTTCTGGCTCCAAAAATGTGTGATCTTTGTAATAAAAATGCTGCCTCCTAAGAGAAAATATATTTATTGGAGGAGCACTGTGCTCTTTGACAAATAAAAAAAATGTTTTAGGGAAAGGTGGAGCAAACTATTATGAATAGTAAGTGACCGAATGACCACAGGAGGTAGAGACCATGACAAGACTAGTTCTGTTTGTCTGCCCTGGGGGTGGGCTGGTAGGTTATGGAAGGTGCTGATGTGGACATGTGCTTACTTTTTGCAGTGGACAGACTCTGAGCCCCTAGATATGCTGAATTGTTTCTCTCCTCTTTGTTTTTCTTGCATGGTTTAAAAAACAAAGTATTATGGAATGTTGGACACACCAGAAGAATAAAGAATACTTACATGCCCACCAGCTAGCTTAATAAATAAAACATTATCTGGTATGCTTTTAAATTCACCACACATGGTGAGTATACAAGTAAGCCAAATTACACAGTGTTAGGAAACCAGACCTGGAGCCGGGAAAACCTAGATTCAAATCCCAGCTCCAGCGTTTATTACCTTAGAGAGGTCATAAAACCTTTCTGAACTTCTGTTTCCTCTTAAGTAAAGAAGGGATAATAATATTCACTTCTCAGGTTATAAGGACTAAATGAGATCATGCCCATAAAGAGCTTTACCTAATATACCACTAGTCAGTAATAGCTCTTATTATAAACTATATAACAACCTGATAATAACTGTCAACAGCACTAAAAAGGAATCTTATGTAGATTTTGTCTATCCCCACGAGCAGCCCTACGTTGTCCCTCCAGTGAATTCAATTTGGGGGGAGTTGTTTTCTCGAGCTTTTTAATAGGTGCTAACCTGCATATCAGCGCTTGATTGGCTCATTTTTGTTCTGTGCCTTGCTGTTGTCACTGCCCAGCTGGGTGACCACAGGTGCGTCGCTCCACCTTGCCAGCCTCTGTTTCCCCATGAGTAAAATGAGTAGCCAACGACATTATCACATCCAAACCTCATGCTTTGTGATTCTCACATACTGGCGAGAACATCTGGAAACAGAAGTGGAGCATGCCACAGGCGTATGCCTCTCCTTTGGTTTCCTTGGGCAGGAAAGGGAAGCAGAGCTGAACTACCCAAGAAACTGGGGGGCTCGCACATCTCTTTGGAGTTTTCTCTGCTGCCTGCACTGCACAGGGTGGTTTATAAGCAGGGACTTTGCATCCTGACTTGTCCAGGTCAGTCCTGGCTTACAACTGTGGGCCTGGTACGTGTGAGAGCTCCTCCACCCCGCCACTTTCACTCTCAAAAATGTCGTGGTTTGCACAATAAATTAAAAGGTCACCTGGCCGGGCACGGTGGCTCACGCCTGTAATCCTAGCACTCTGGGAGGCTGAGGCGGGTGGATTGCTCATGGCCGGGAGTTCAAAACTAGCCTGAGCGAGAGCGAGACCCCGTCTCTACTAATAATAGAAAAGAAATTAATTGGCCAACTAAATATATATAGAAAGAATTAGCCGGGCATGGTGGCGCATGCCTGTAGTCCCAGCTACTTGGGAGGTTGAGGCAGAAGGATCGCTTGAGCCCAGGAGTTTGAGGTTGCTGTGAGCTAGGCTAATGCCACGGCACTCTAGCCCGGGCAACATGTCTCAAAAAAAAAAAAAAAAGGTCACCATAGTAAAAATCGTCATTTTTAAGGCATGAGACTGGAGCTGTATGAGAATCTCATTTGGGATTCTGGGGCTGTAGTCATATTAGCCAATACCAGTGAAGGACTTCACTGTTCAGAGTGTGCTTTCCCATATATACTCTCATCTGATCTGCAGAATGACCTCGTGTGCTGGGACACATGGTGTCAGTATTGCTGTTTTACTGGGGCACAGAGAGACTGAGACACAGAGTTTCAGGGGCACAGAGAGGGGCACTTTCTGGGGCACAAGGGCACTTTCAGGGGCACTTTCTGGGGCACAGAGAGACTGAGACACAGAGAGTTGCTGTTTTACTGGGCACAGAGAGACTTGCCCAGGGTTGCACAGTTAGTAAGTGGAATACAGATTGGAACTCATGCCTTAGGTTTTCTGAACAGTATGGCTCCTGTTGGCTTTGTCCCATGATTGGAATCTTCTAGCTCCCTAAATGGGAAGTAAAGGTTGGATTCTAGAAGTTGGTACTGTTAGTTTCTTCAGAGCCTGGAGAAAGGGATGCTCCAATGAGAAGTAATTCAGCCTGACCTAATCAGCAGATCACAACGCAGCAAAGACACTGGCCAGCTGCCTTTCTCCCCTCTGCACAGAACGGAGCGTGCTTCTGAAAGGACTCCATTCATACCTTCTGCCCTTCAACTGGGCCTTGGAGGAAACTCTTGTTTCTTCATTAGCAGCCTCTTCGCCAGCCTGGGGCTAACCCACCCCTCTAACAAGACCTCTGAAGCTTCTTTGGGCCTCACATCTGTCTTGCCAGTTCAGAAAAAGAAATCTTACCTAGGGTGGCAACAAAGAGGGTGGCCAAGTGTGTTTGCCCACCGAGGTCCCTTGTGCTGGGTGGCCCTAGTACATCACCCTCAGAGTCTGCTTAGCCATCGGCATTTGGTGTTAAAAGAACTGCATGAAAGGAGGGGTTGCCCAAGAAGAGGCCCTTTGCTATCTATATAGCCTCTGCCTGTGAATAAATATTTTTTTCTTCTTTGCAATTCTTTATGCATGCCTTGAGGCAAATGCATTTTAACATCTGAAAAATACTGTCTGGAATTTCAAAAATGTATTCTCTTTTCTAATTTCTTTGAATGTAGGAGATGTTTTGTATGAATGCCTTATGGAAACAAGTCCTTTTAGCCTATCCCTACACCCATCCCAAATTAGAGTTATTTATTCAACAGACAAGAGAGACACAGAGCCTGGTATTTGAGCGGAGGATGACTGGGTAAAGCAGAGCACAGGTTGTGGGGTGGGACAGCGGCCACTTGACACACGCAGTGTGGCTTGAAGCTTAGAACATGGTCTGGCAGAAGCCAAGTACAGCCTGAAGACCAGTGAGTTCTCCCCAGTGGCAGAGAGCGCCTCCGTCCTGATCGGGCGCCTTGCCTGTAGAACAAGCACAGTCTTGCTCAGACGCTCGCTTTTTCAGTGGTGTCCTCGCTGAGAATTCCCTCTCGGCACTTGCCAGACATCCAACTTGCCTTGTGTATCCACTCTAATCCCAATGGGGAGAATAAGCTAATTTCTTTGTGGTTTAGGTCTGATTTTAATTGACTGTGATACCAGTGAAGTATTCAGGAAATCTGTCACATCCTAAAGAAATTAAACTCACGTGCGGGCTGAAGCAGCCCATTGAATGGGAGGAAGCAAGGGCTGGCATTTGACCAGAATCTCTTTGTTGTCTTGCAGAGATCAGGAATGGAAACCTCAAGGCCATTCTAGGCCTCTTCTTCAGCCTCTCCCGATACAAGCAACAGCAGCAGCAGCCCCAGAAGCAGCACCTCTCCTCGCCTCTGCCGCCTGCCGTGTCCCAGGTGGCCGGGGCCCCGTCCCAGTTCCAGGCTGGCACTCCTCAGCCACAGGTGCCAGCCCCTCCCCACGCCCCGTGCCTGCCTCACCAGCCAGCGCCACATCCGCAGTCAAAAGCACAAGTGGAAATGCAGTCCAGGTGGGGGCTCCGCGCCATCCGGTCTGTTTTCACGCGCCCTTCTCCACCCCAGCCCAGTCCTAGCCTGTACTCTGTGTGTTTCATTCGAGCATCTTCCATGCTGAGAGCTACTGGTGGTTGGTGGGGAATTAGCATGACCTCAAAATGGATGCAGTGAGGACTACTCCTGTGCCTGATGGAGATGTGTACCTTTTTATAGGTCAGAATCACCAGCAGCCAAAGCTAATTAGCTACTGCCTATCCTCTGGCCTATTACACATACTTGTAGGCAATAAACAGCCCCTAAAATAGACTCAAACCCCCTTTGTGAGTTTGCCTATAATCCAGGTGTTCAATGTTACACAAGAGAGGAATTTCACTCAGTGGAGGCAAAAGTTCTATTCTAGTGATGCCTCTGCTTTGCCAGAAGAGAAATACCTAGAACACTGAAGATATATCGGTGGCAAGTGGTTCTTCGCAAGGGAAGGAGGCAGCTACCTTCCTTGCAGGGGGCAGTACCCCAGTGGGAGCAGTTATTAAATGTGACTGTGTTGCGTTGAACACACAGGGAGTGTCCTGCCATGCAGGAGTGATCTGCTCTGCAGTGTCAGGGCCTGGGTTTTGTTGGCATTCCAGTAGGGACTGCTGCTTTCCAGTTGGACTCACCATAGAGCAATGTGTACAAGCAGAAGGCCACGGATGCCACGGTAGTTACCGTCTCCTGTATTACAATGGAAATCGTTGCATTTCTAAGCAACCCTGCAGAAGATCAGCCTGTAAAACATTTGTTTTAATGGCAGAAAAAAAGGGAGGATATTAGGAAGTAGAAACTTTTTGAATTATGGTATGGTTTTGCAGGAAAATTCATCATAACTGTTTTCTCTTAAGCTACAAGTCTTTAGCTATAAAACCTAAATGTCACTGATCACATTAATTGCTTGATTTCATCTAACGTGTGCTAAACAGTTACAGCCTTTCCTTTCTAGCGCCTCAGAGCACCAGCATTAATAATCACCAGGCTTCTCACACACCTTGATACACCATTTATCACTTGTTGCGGTTGGGCCAGGCACAAAGCTGCTTGAACAGCGGCCGCCTTATAGACAGTTACAGCTTTTTTTCCCCACGAGAAGTGCTGTTTCCCAATTGTGATGTTGTTAAAACCAGCAGTGATGGCTGTAATGCAAATCAGGGCCCCTAATTAATTATCTAATTATAGCCAACTCACGTTACGGAAATTTGCAGGATAGGAGAGTTGCCTGGACTAGCAATCAGGAGCAGACAGCCACGCAGCCCGTCACCGTACCCTTTCCCTGGAAACCTGCCCGAGCAGGAGCCGTTTCCTGGTCAGAACTTCCCTCGTGGACGTGGATAATTTGAATGATCAGGGCATCATTTTCCAAACTGCGTCCTACAGTGCTTATTCCCTAGGATGTAACTTCGGTTACATTGCAGGAGAAGGGTTCTGCGGGGGAAAAATTGGGAGAGAATTTGGATTAAGTTGTTGTAACTGTTATTTCAGGTCTGTTCAGATCCTTGAGCCTGCCGGGCTCCAGATCCCCAAGCCCCTCGGCCAAATCCAAACTTCACAGAACAAATCCCTTTATTAAAAGGATCTGTTCTGTAAAATGTGGATTCAGACAAAAGAGCTCACTCAAAGATTCAGAAGGCCACATGTGGTCTCAAGGCCACAGCTTCGCCAACCTCAACCCTTGCATGTGCCAGGTACTGTTGTAGACACTTGAGAGTCAAGGATGAATGAGATGGCCAAGGTGCCTGCCCTCTGCATGCCCTTAGAGGAGGCAGGCAGCCAAGCAGATAAATGGGGAATGAAAATATCAGATAGTGTTGGTGGTATTACAATAAGAGGATGGAATTCAGAGGGACTGGGTCGCTAGTTTAGGTTGAATTGATGGGAAGTTCTCTCTGAGGACGTGACGCTGAAGTTGGAGGGAGATGAATGACAAGGAACTAGCCATGCAAAACCCAATCATAGAGTAGTTCCAGCAGTGGGAGCAGCTGGTGCAAAGGCCCTGCGGTAGGAGTAAGCTTGGCATGTTGGAAGAGTAGAAAGAAGGCCAGTGCAACTACAGCTGGGTAGGTGAGGGGAAGGGTGGTCTGGAAGCAGAGAGGGCTGCTACCATTTCCATGGATGACAGCATGACTTGCAGCCCCTGCAGTTGTGCACTGCTGTGGCACCGAGGCCAGTCGTAGAGTGTTGGCTAAACTGGGTAAAGAGTTTGGCCGCCATTCTAAGGGTGACAGGAAGCCACGGGAGGGTCTTAAGCAGTAGAAAGACTTGATTCAATTTATAATTTAAAAAATTCACCTTTGCTTCTCTTCGGAGGATAAGATTGTTCTTATAAGAATAAAAGCATGAACGGAAGGAAGGACCCCAATTCAGTGGCTTTTGCAGCCTTGTAGGTGACAGTGGCTTGGATCAAGGTGGTGGGAGCAGATATGGAGATGTACCAATTCAGGATATTTTGGGGGTGAGCCAGGAGGCCTGCAAACTTGACTCTCTAGAATGAGGGAAAGAGAGAGGTCACAGATGAAGCCTAGATTTCCAGCTTGAACAGTCCAGTAAGAGGTAGTCTAATTTATTGAGATGAGGAAGCCGGAGAGAGGAGCAGGAGGTATGCATTGTGAATCTTCAGGAGGAAACATAAAAGGAGCATTCTGCAGACTTGGCCACAGCACCGCACTTATTTTATAGGGCATCTCGCTACGTAGGGTTCCAAGGAACATGTGTTGAGAAACACTGGCTTGTGTCACCGAGCTGTGCTAGCCTTAGGCATCCATTTCCGTGGTAGGCGTTTGTTTTCTTAAAAGAACCAGATGTTCCAGTCAGAGCACCCCTCTCCCAGTAGGCCAGAACATCCTATTAATAAACGCTTTGCCTGAACAAGAGCCAATCTCACTTAAGCCAGTTTTTCACATTCATGTACTCCAGCTACAGTGGATCCTGCTGTCATGGCCCCCTGCCCCTACCTTGGTGACATGGACTGGGCTTTGGAGTTGCTGGATATCCTCACTCGCCCCTTTATCTTGCCCAGGTTGGGTCACTTCTGCAGATGGCTGGTTTTGTCCATCATATGCTGATACTTGCTAATTTTACTTCCAAAGGATAATCTTGTTGTCTAGGGATATGATATCCCATGCTCACACTCTGGCTGTACCTTTAGGAATGATGAAATGACATCACTGGCTCAGTTCTATTGTATTTCCAGCCCCACATTCTATCTTTGAGAACCAAAGCCTCTAGGGAAGTGGCTTGGACTCTAGATCATTCGTGTCAAATGTTGATGCAAGCCCCACATGCCAGGTTTGTGATGGTCCTCTGTTGGAACTCTGCCGGATACAAACATGCTTCAAAACTCTTTTGAAGCCACCCAGGCTCCACCCCTCTTGGGGTTGCAAGCACTGAAACTTGGCAACTTTCCATAAAGTTTGCTGGTTAAAGAAGTTGTGGAAGTTGGCAAGGGAAATCTGGCACATTGGCAGGAAGGAATCGGGAACTTGGTCCACATTTCACCCCAGGACACTCCTCCCCAATCAAGAGTCCAGAAGAATATCGTTTCCGAGACTTGCTTCCTTCTCCATTGTATCTACCTTACAATGATCAGTATTCAGTTGTTTAGGAATAATCCAAAAAAATGACTGTATTTTTTTCTTCATTCTTTTCTGTCTCTATGCTTCATAAGACTAATGAAACCAACATTTTATTTCTCATCTCAAATCCTTTTATGAACATGGTACACGATGTATGGCTATAAGAAAGATAAATATTTCTATCTGTCATAATATAGTAAATAAGATTAACTTTTTCTTAAGCCCAACTAAGATTCTTCATAGGCACAAATTTAAAATTTCCTAAAAATCCAGAATTTAGCAAGTTCAACAGACTTTAAGTGGTTGTCTCTATAGCATTAAGAGCACAAATTCCTAAGACCGGCAAAATTCTCAAACATCTCTACCCTTGCTTTGGGGTCACCTTTATGGGATACTCAGGAAATGCATCTGAAAAGCACCCCAGGCAGAACAAGCGTGTGAAATAGAAACATCTCAATACTTAAGAAGAGTGTCAAGTTTGTTTATTTTTCAGGGACCCCCTGCTTTAGGGTCTTACTATGAGAAGAAGGCCTTCTGCTGACTGGAAGCAGGAGAGATACGGGGTGTATAAGGAGAAAAAAACCCACAAAAGTTCTTAGACAATTTTCAAGGCAATTTCTTTACATTGGATTTGTGTCAGATCAGTGAAGTTAGACCCGGAAAGAAAGCTGCATGTCATGGAAAAAAAGTGGGCAGAGGGAAAAAACTGGGAGAATCCCCCTTGTCATAAGACTTTTGTTATCTACTTGTGTGTCTGATGTATCTTCTCTCTCCTCACTCATCTCTTCCACTTTTTTCTTTCCTACCATGCAGTGCGCCATCCAAGGACTCATCTCAAAGCAAAATCATCCGCTTCACTCTGGGTCAGAAAAAGATCTCTAGGTTAGACTCGCCCTGTGTCCTGCAAAGCATGGTTTAAACCCAACCCTCTGTCCCACTGTCCCCCTCTGCCTGAGCTGAGTTTCCCTGTGGTCCTTCTCACCATGTCCTGTTTGCTGTTCCGGAAAACCCAACGTGCCTGGCTGATGATCCAGCGGTGTGGGGGGTTGGCAGCGGCCGTGGCTTGGCTAGAAGCGTGCAGCGCGTGTGTGCGTGTGGGAGTGACAGCGTGGAAGCGAGGTTCGGCTGCACGTGGTGCTTCCCATTGTATTGGGTTTTGGCTTTGCTCTGTCGTCGGACTCCACTCTGGTTTAGGACAGAGGTGAGTTTTGAGGCGGTTTCCGTAGTGGTTTTATGACGGGTTTGCTCCCTGCTTCACCTCACCTGCGGTAATCCTGCCTCCCCGCGTCTCGTCCGTGTGTGCTGTGCTCCCTGTTGCTGCTGTTGAAATTACTAACGTGGGATTGGTTTTCTCTTGAGTTGTAAAGACCTGAAGCACGAGTCCAAATTGGACAGAGGGGACAAAGCAGCAAGGCAGCCAGGTCTCCCCTTTGTTTCTGGATGCTCTTGAATACCATGGAGAAGCTGCCTTGGTTCCCTGAAAATTAAAAACAAAAAAAGATTGGCTTGTTAACTAGTTCTCTTAATTCAGAGTCCGGCCTGTCTGCCGCAACCTTGAGGACCTATTTCAGGGTATGGGAAAAGCCAGTTATATCGTTGAAACTGCTGATATTTTAAATGTACCAACAGCTGACATTTATGGGATTCACTGTCTTATATAAGCCCCACATCAGCCTTTATGAGGTAGGTCATGCAATTGGTCGTGTGATTATCCCCATTTTACAGATGAGGAAACTGAAATTTAGGAAGTTAGGTAATTTGCCGAGGACACACAGAGAGTGGAAGAGCCAGGGTTTGAATCCAGGTGGGCTAACCCCAGGACGCCCACTTTAACCACGGTATAGCACTGTCCTCCTCCTCCTCCTTGAATTCTGGTATTTATGTGGTTGTCGAGGCTGCTTTTCAAAACCTTATGTTTCAACCGTTACTCTCATATTGCCCTTGTAGCAGCCTAACAGAAATTGCTGCTGGGGCAGAATCTCCTTGTTATGACTGGTATTTATTTTTGATTGAATTCTCCTTTCAAGGTAAAGGAAAACCCACACTTCCTATCTGTCTTCATTTATGTGACAAATGGATACTGAACGGCTGCCTGCTGCCCCACTCTGTTCGGCTCTAGGTGCCTTTTCTAACCACAGTTTACTTTTCTAAAGAGCTTACACCTGGAGGGACCCAACTCGGGCTCTGCCTGGCCAGTGGGGGAGAGACCACGCGGCAGGGTGCTTCTCTGTAGAGCAAGTCAGCATGTCAGCCAGACCTGGTTCAGGAACCTAAACTTGTCCCTGCTTCTGCGAGCCTTGCTGAGAGTGACTGCTTTCTCTGATGAGTAACAGGAGGCCCAGTCAGAGCAGTGACAAAGGGGCCCCTTCCCAGTTAATTTGAGTGTCATGCAAATGCTCATCATGAAAGGAAAGGGGAGGGGTGGTCTTGGAGGAGACCTGAAATCCAGTGTCTGTTCCCACGATGTGCTCAGGCCTGGAAGATAAAGAGAACAGGAGCTAGCTGGGAAAGTATCTAACTGGAAGCACATGCCCATCCCGCTAGTGATTTGTTATCAGGCCCAGATGATGGAAGGAGGGGTGGGAAGAGAGGAAGAACTGGAAGATGAGGGTGTGCCTACCCTTCCCTGAGGCTGGCGGGGCACAGGGCTTCCAGGTTCACCTAAGCCAATGTCTGGCTTTCCTTTAGGGTGAGGTCCCTCACCTAGAGTTTCGTTTGGCTGCATTTTGTCTCTGCAGAAGCCAGGAAAGGGATGTTCTTGGTTTCATTATTTGCCTAATACTCCTCTTTGCCTTCCCTGTACCCCACTTTCCCCCGACTTAGCCTTGAGCACGATTCTGATAAGAATTCTAGCTGATCAAGCACCACTAAGTGTAGCAGTAAAGTTTGGTTGCCAAAAGAAACAGCCCCACCCCTTCTGGCTGAGTAGCTCTGGAAATCGGTGTCTCACTGGAGTGCAAACGTTGATCAAACACCTGCTAGAGCCAAACACCTTGACAGCCCCCAGGGATATGGGGCAGCGTGGGAAGCCTCACCCTGGAATCTGGATGTAGGGGAGGGGTTCATGGAGGGCATTGGTACAGGGATGAAGGAAGGACCTCTGTGATTTCTGCCTTTGAGCAGCATTACTGCCCCCGGCATCCCAGGTGAGCCCCAGGTACTTAGGTTTATTCCATCTGCGGGAGGCAGAGAAACATAGTGGCTAAGAGGTGCAGTCAAACCTAAGTGAAAACCCATCTTTACCACTTGCTGACAGCGTTACCTGGGCACATTATTTAACCTCTATGAACTTGTGTTTTTTTCATGGTTAGATGGGGTAGTCCTTTCTCCCTCCCAGTGTTATGAGGATTAAATAAAGTCATTTCAATTCCTTAGCACCTGGCATATAATCAGTGTACCATAAACAGTAGATATGGTAATGTGGTGTTTCAGGTTGCTCTGGGACAGGTAAGGCAACCAGGCCACCTTTAGCAAGTCCTACAGAGTAGATCTCTACACGATCATCTTGTGGAAAGGAATCTGTAAGCTCAGTAGTTTGGTCCTCTCTGCCCAGCTGCTGAAAAGCAGATGCCATGGAAATGAGAAATTTAGCATTTAATCATCTTGTCTGGCAAAAAGCATCTCCGATTATGTGTACCTTCCCCCCTCCAGCATGTGCACACAAGCTGCCATCCTTCCTGGGCGGGGCCACCGTCCGCTCCCAGCCTTTGAAGTGGTTCTGCACGGAACAACTGCCGTCTTGCCATCAGCACAGCAGCGCGTGGAGCGGAGGAGGAGGGACGTGCTCGTAGCTTATGTGCCCGGACGGGTAGTTTTACTCCCCTGCCCGCTGCTGGGCTCTGCGCATCTTGGAGAAATGGGCCATGGCTCTAGTAGTGGCAGGCTTGCCCTCCTGCCTCTGTTACACCACTTCCCTTACGCTTAATGTTTTAGAAAAACCAATGTGTGTGTTTCAGAGAACGCATCTGTGTTCTCTGTCCTTACGTAACTGTGTGGACGTGGAATGACCGTGAGAGGTCGAGTTCCTCTCGGAGTGACATGGGCTGACCCAACACACTCTCCTCTCACTGCGCTTCTTCGGTGAGGCTGGCCCAACGGGCAGCATCTGTCGGGATACCTGCAGCTGTTCCACATGAGCAAAACCCAGCGCTTCAGCCTGCAGGGATTCTAATGCTGCAGACGGCAGATGCTTCTAGGCTGGAGGCTGACAGAAGTGCCCATGATACACCAGGATGTTAACAGTAATAAACTTCAAAATGTTAGCCAGAGGCCCGGGGGCTGCGTCACTGGTAAACTGGAAGATGGTCTGCTTTCGACTCTGGCTCTGCTCTCAGCCTCCTTAATTAATGCCTCATCACGGGAGGGCAGGACAAAGTCCAGGGTTCAAAACACAATATACAAGGTCTTCCCTGCCCCGGCCCTGCTTGCTTCTGCAGCCTCATTCCCTCCCGCTCTGTCCCCAGTCTCAGCACACGCCAGCTCTTTCTTTCCTCCGCACGTTTCACGGGCCTCATCTCTGCGTGGCATGCTCTGCCCTCTACTCGGCTTCCCATTCAACGTGCCTAATCTTCTCTGGGGTCTCCTTTATTAGGAGCCTCCTCTGATCATCCCACCCACCTTCAAGATCATCATTTCCTTCCCTGAATTACTTCTGAACTTCACATATTTCAACAGTTCATGGGTGACCTAGATGTCAGCTGGGGTTGACCAGCCTCTTGAGCTCTAGATGAGGTTGAGTGTCCTCGCTCTGCCCCTTCTTAAGTCTATAAAAGATCCAGTGACCTCCCCAGAATTACTCAAGTATCTTGGGTTCTTATGGTCACCTTTGGCTTTGAAATCCTGCATTTGAACTCTTGTACTTAAAGTTCAGTCTGAATTAATTCGGTTTGTGGATTGACTCACCATCCCAGGGGATGTTTTGTTTCCCTTGTAGGTGAGTCCAGACTCAGACTTTTTTCTTACTTCCCACACACCACACATTCATCGTGGCCTTTGTACATGAGGTGGATTTTGCTGAAAATTTCAGACACATGGAGGGGGCTTACTTTGGAGCAAGCATCAGTTCAAGCCCATTCATAGCAGAACCCAAGTTTTAAACTGTAGTGTCAACATAGATGATCTCTGAAACTTGGAAGAAATGACTTTGTCTCCACTCAGTTTTTTGATTTGGTCAAGTTTAAGGCAGCTGCCCTGACCAGGACGTAGCGGTGATGGTGGTGGAGAGTGGACATCGGCTGGCTTGAGCTTCGTGGTAGCTTTTGATGGCTGTGTGCCAACCATTTTTCCTTTGCCATGTCATCTGTCCTCAAGGCCTTCAGGACGACTCCTCTGTGTCCCAGAAGGCTAGCACAACCCTGCAACCATTTGAAGAACATAACTGCTCTCATCAAAGGAGCACCTAGATCTCTGACTCAATGAAGAGAATCTGACTGTGATCACCCATGAGAAACCCAGAACTGTTTTTGTTAATCCAAAACTAGGAATGTATCACTCCAGAGAGTGGGGCCCACAGATAACTCAGAGGTGTCCCAAGTGTAAGATCTCAGTCACAGATATCTGGATGAAGTAATTTCTCTTCTAAAATGTTCCATAGGGAGATGATGAGCCCACTTGCCAAATCCTGTCTTGCCTCTTTGAAAATGTTTATCTCAGAGTCTTGTATGTTGACTTTTGTTCAGCTTTCTTCTGATGCTTTAACTTAGACCCATCTATTTTCTTCTTTATCTGATTTTTTTTTTTTTTTTTTGAGACAGAGTCTTGCTCTGTTGCCTGAGCTAGAGGGCCATGATGTCAGCCTAGCTCACAGCAACCTCCACTTCCTGGGCTAAAGCAATCCTGCCTTAGCCTCCTGAGTAGCTGAGACTACAGGCATGTGCCACCACACCCTGCTAATTTTTCTATTTTTAGTAGAGACGGGGTCTCTTGCTTGGGCTGGTCTTAAACTCCTGACCTCAAGCGATCCTCCCTCATAGGCATCCAAGAGTGCTAGGACTATAGGCATGAGCCCCTATGCCCAGCCTATCTGATTTTCCTTGTGCCATAGCATGTTTCCTTTATGACAGTGTCTAATTCTTTTTGAATCAGTGTTCGGCAGAGGGGATGACAAAGGAAACTAACGTGCATTGTCCATATGTTAAGTCCCATTTCAAATTTATAACTATCTCATTGAGGAGTTCATTATTATTATGAAGTTACAGGTAAGGAACAGGAATCTCAGAGAGGTTATGAGACTGGTCCAGTGTCTTGTGTCTGGAAAAGCCTGTATTCTGTCCATTATACTGTATTGCCTCACAGGCAACCAGATTGCCTACCTGATCAACTTTGTACCTGTCCCATCACATGCTTTGATTGCTTACCTCTACAGAGTCCCTGTGCTGTCCTAAAAATCTGCCATGGTTCAGCCCAGGGTCAACACAGTGAGGGTTCTCCAGCAACTCCTAAAGAAATGCATCTATCCTCTTCTCATTGCTTTTTGCCTCCCTGCTCTTTGCAAATTCCCCACTGAAAGTAGAATGCTGTGACCTGCGTTCCCCTGTACCACTTAATACCATTGCTATGACATCATCTTGGAACAAGCCCATAATCCTTTTCCAGGCCTATCTGTGGGCATAAAGACTCCTGTAGACTGTAATGGGTTAAATAAGTCCAGCGCGAGGGAGACCCATGTGCAGAACCCGTGCCGTTGGATGTGAGTACTCAGATAACACTGGAGGACTTGCAGGACATTGTTTGCACTGGAAGCAGAATCAAGAGGTACCAAGATCCCATTGCTGGATCTCCTTGGCCAGATGTGCTGGCCACATCTGATCCCCAAACACAGGCACTGGCACTGCTGGGTTTTTATATCCCATTCTGTACCTATCTTTGTGAGGTTAATGTCCTCCAAACAAGATGGGGTAAATTAACAGAGGGGCAAGTGCTCCCAGCGCAGTGGGAAGCGATGCCTTAAAGTTCTCACTGCAACTCGTTGGGGAAGGAGCTAACCCCCTTCCTTCTCTCCCAGACCTGTCAGGGAATTGGGCCAGCTTCTCCTTAACTGTATAAATTTTACAGTCCTCTCACACCAGCTCATGTTCTCTGTTTACTCTACAACCATCTTTCTTGCTCAGCCAACAAGAAAAAGTTTAAAGTGATTGCCTGCTTGTATCTAAAATGCTTCCAGACTGCAGACTTCTTTGGTGCTTACAGATTTGCATGGTAAGAGAAGGCTGAAAGTTTTATGAGTTGAAAATTCAGACTTATCACTAGATCTAATGCTAGTCGACTGAGATTTCAGTGGCTTTTAAACATAGCTAAGTGGGTTTTAGCCGAAAGATAGAACTAAATATTTCATCATTTCAACTTTAATTATTGGAAACAGCCTGCTTAGTAAGTCCCTGGACCAAAATTCTGATTTGGGGAATCTTACTGTTAACTCTTTGGAAAATGGGCCATAATATCTTTAGCCACACTACAAAGAAGTCTGGTGACTTAATTTCCCAAGCCACGCAAAATGAGGTGTTTTATTTAAACGGGAATGTGTGTTTGTCTTTAGGCTAACAAATTCCTGTCAGTTTTACAGAAAGAGTGTATGATTTTATCCATCTACTGTTCATAGAAGCTGGTATTCAGCCTCAAAGTAACGCCTATGGAGACAGGTTGTCAGGTGTTGAAGGAAAATGTATCTGGACAAAGGTTTCCACCCAGGCCTTAACTTTTCATTACAGATATGTTGGTTCTGAGTGGTAGCAATTCCCTGTCTCTCCATTATAAACTGTTGCCTTTTCTTGATATTTATGTCCCTGGATTATGGAAAACACTACTTTTAATACCTATCAGAGAGCCGGGCGCAGTGGCTCATGCCTGTAATCCTAGCACTCTGGGAGGCCGAGGTGGATGGATTGCTTAAGGTCAGGAGTTCAAAACCAGCCTGAGCAAGAGCGAGACCCCGTCTCCACTATAAATAGAAAGAAATTAATTGGCCAAATAAAAACATATAGAAAAAATTAGCCAGGCATGGTGGCACATGCCTGTAGTCCCCGCTACTTGGGAGGCTGAGGCAGAAGGATTGCTTGAGCCCAGGAGTTTGAGGTTGCTGTGAGCTAGGCTGACGCCACGGCACTCACTCTAGCCTGGGCAACAAAGTGAGACTCTGTCTTAAAAAAAAAAAAAAAAATACCTATCAGAGGAAATGCACGCACAAGGTAACCCGTAGGGTCTTAGCAGGCCTTTATGTTCCATGCTTGATACAGTTAGAGGTGACATGGCTTGGCCCCCCTGGAAAGTAAAAATACCCATCCCAGAGGGAGAAAAAAGATTAGCTTTCTATTTTTAATCCACAAACATATTCATATATTTTTACTTCAAAATTTCTCTCTTTGCTCAAAGGAAAACTGTTCACATTTTGCTGTTGGACTTTTGCTGGGTCATTACTAGCCTAGATATTTGTAGTGGGTTCCACCAAATCATTTGACTGGCAAACGTCCACAGACCCAATGTCTTGGATGGTTTCTTTTACCTCCTGCGTGGTTGCAGTTCCATCTCCCGAGACACTGCTATTCTTCTGAGACTGAATGCATTACCCTGTTGCTTTTGCATTTTAGACTTCCAGGTCCTACCACGAGAGTATCCACTGCAGGCAACGAGACCAAAACACGAGGAGGGTCAGCCGCTGCCAACAACCGACGCAGCCAGAGCTTTAACAACTATGATAAGTCCAAGCCAGTCGCCTCCCCACCCCCACTGCCAAGCAGCCACGAGAAAGGTGAGTCGCCTTCTTGAGGGTCCTTTTTGGCATCTGTCTTCATAGCAGATCTGTCTGGTTCCTTTGGGTGAGTTTGGTTGGGGTTGGAGGAGGGTTTGCAAATAGGGTGGTGAGAATGTGTCACAAAGACATAGTTGGCTGGCAGGAACTTTGTTAACAGAGGCATTGATAAAGTGGGGATAATATTGTTATATTCATAGTTGCCAGCAAGACAACCTGCCTTTGTTTGGGTCGGGGCCTGTAAGAGACCTGGCTATGGATAGAAGCAATATAGCATTTGGAATTTGAAGATAAATGTTCATAGAATATGCTGTATATGTTAGATAGTTTTATAGTTTTCCAGAAATGCAAGCTTCTTGGGACATGCATTTTGTGAGCTGATAAGCTTCTTACCCATCAGAAATAATGTGAGGGAAATTAGGAACAAGGGGGTTTTCACCCTTGGAAAAAGTCAGGAATGTGGGTTGGCTCAGGGAAGATCTTGGCTACAAATAAGGAGTAGACAACGTTGCTCTTGGGATTGTGGTGATGTAACTTTTGCCATAAAAGGCTATGATTTTTTTTTTTTTTTTTTTTTTTTACTATACATAGTACTGAGCTTTTAGGTTGGAGGAAAAAGGTGAATAGCCCTGTGGGCATCCTGCACAGAAGGTAGTAAAGCTGACTTTTGCTTGCTTCAGCCCAGATCTCTTGAGACATTAGAGAAACTAGGAGAAAGTGAGGCCATTTGGAAGCATCATCAATGAGAGACAGAGCCCTCTTTCATTCCTGCTAGGCAGAGTGGTCTAGCCTTCTTTGGGGGATACGTCCAGGTCTCTTGGAAGCATTTCCTACCTGGTAGTGCAGAAGCATCATAGGGCTTACCCTGGATAATGTCCCTTCGTTCCCCTGAGACCAGGGAGAGCTGCCCTTCATTTCCTAAAGTGCCCCGGGAGCCTGGGTAGCCCTTCTGCAAGTGAGATCAGAACCTCCCTATCCATCCCTCCAACCCAGGATCACTTGGTTCAGCAGAACTGGGCTCCCCAAGAGTTTGCTAATCATTTTATTTTTTTCCCCCGAAATATGAAGGAAATTTATACAGGGCTCACAGATATATATGGTGGAAGGTTTCCCAGCCAAGGCACTGGGAACTCTGCAAATAGCACTAAAACCATAACCAGGATGTCTCAACTGGTCAAGACTCTTTGCGATCTAGCCCTTGGTTTCTGCCTTAAACCATTTTTTTCTTTGTCTTCTCTCTCTTTTTTCCCTTCTCTCCACCCCCTCCCTTTTTTTCCTTTTCTTCACCATACCCAAGTGTGTTTTTTAAAACGTGTGCTTAGATTACAAAAGTAATATGTGCTTGTAAAATGGTACCAGTGTATATAGCAAATAAAAGTTCTCGTTTATGTGCTCCTCAAAGAGTACCAATATACCACCACTTTATATTCTTCCAGAACTTTCACAATGGATTTATACACACACACTCACACACACACACACATAATATATAGAAAGGATTTTTTTGTTTTTTACATCAATAAAAAAGCTAAACTTTTTTTGAGTACCTACTGCATGCCTCATTTTATCCTCATTTACAAAGGATGAAACTAAAGCAAGAAAGGTCACACCAGAGATAGAGGTGGAATGTGATTCACACTCAGACACTTCGGTTCCAGAACCACGATCAATACTGAGCTTTCCCTGGAAGTGGCAAACAGATGCCTGAAGTCTTCCTGTTGAGAGCCAGTTAGAGATGCGCAGGTTGACACAAGAGGAGAGAGTTGCGAAGGTACTAGGTAAAGCCTGGAGGGGCCTCTCCCCTGGGGGGCCGGTCTGCCTTTGTTCCATGGTCATTTGGGGAGAAGCCGTCATAAAGTCTGAAGGATGGATGTGAGACCCAAGTCCAAATAATTGAGAAAACAAAAATCCCTAGTGGGTGGGAGGGTACTATGTTCCAGAGCCCAGCACAGATGCTACCCAGCAGTGCTAAGACGGCCACCAATCTGTCCCTGCCTGTGCAGGGGCTCCCCTGTGTGCCCTGAGCAGCCGGAGAGCAACGAGGCCTCTTAAAGGACTGTGCCTGCCAATTTTAATAGAAGCAGTGCCCCAGGGAAAGGCTTTAGTGTCAAAAGAAAGAAATTTATTGAGCATGTATTATTTGCCAGGGACTGTGGTTTTCAATATCTTACCTGATCCTCATGATCATCCTGTGAGGTAAATACCACTAACCCAATTTTAAAGTAGAAAAATGAGGCCAATTGAGATTAAGTAATTTGCCCTCATGGGTAATTAAGCGCTGGAATTTATATCCAAGTTCAACTCTGGGATTCAGACTGGCTCTGCCCTGTCCCCTGGGAGGTCTGTTGTAAGGACCCCACCAGACGTCTGCAAGACACAACAGGTACACAGTTACGAAACGTTGCATCCTTTGCCTTGAGAAGTTCTGTCTTGGAGAGGGACGCACGTGTGAACAGATACATTGCAATTCACTCTGGTTGGTGCTGTAGTTGACGTGTGGACTGTGCTCAGATGAGGTAAAGTCCATGACGTAGTCCCAGGGTCTGTGCTCTTTCATCCTTCACCGAAGCTTTCTTGTGAGTGAGTCAGGCCCTGATTGGGTTGTGTTCTGGCATTTCTCTCTTGGGTGAGCTGATACATAGACTTTTTTTTCCCTAAATCAATCAAAATAAATATATTTCTACAGAAAAGAATACATAGACTTTAAAAAAAATTGTGGTGTGGTTGGACACAGTGGCTCGTGCCTGTAATGCCAGCACTTTGGGAAGCTAAGGTAAGAGGATCACTTGAGCCCAGGAGTTCGAGGCCAACCTGGACAATAGTGAGATCCAGTCTCCACAAAAAAATTTAAAAATTATCCAAGTGTGGTGGCATGCACCTGGCACCTATAGTCCGAGGCAAGAGAATCACTTGAGTCCAGGAGTTCCAGGTCACAATGAGCTATGATTGTGCCACTGCACTCCAGCCTGGGCGACTGATTGAGACCTTGTTTCTTAAAAAAAAAAAAAAAATTGTGGTAAAATACATATAATATGCAATTGACCCTCATAATTATTTTTAAGTGTACAGTTCACTAATATTAAGTATCTTCACATTGTTTTGCAACCAATGTCTAGAACTTTTTCAACTTGCAAAACTGCAACTCCATGCATGTTAAGCGATAGCTCCCGTGCCCCCTCCCACCAGTCCCTGGCAACTACCATGCTACCTTCTGTTTCTATGAGCGACTACTCTGGGTACTTCATATGAGTGAAATCATGCAGCATTTGTCTTTTTATGACTGGCTTGTTACACTTAGCATGATGTCCTCAAGGTTCACCCATGTTGCAGCATGCAATCATAGGCTTTAAAGTGGGACCCACTGACCCAAGAATTCCACTGTTAGGGATGATCTAATCACATCAGTCACTGAGATGAAAAATTCATTATTCTGTCAAAAAGTTACAAAAATATTTCAACACTTAGTACCAATTTTTAAAAAAGTGTTAAAAGGAATAAAAAAGTATAATAGGTAACTTTTTAAAATGCATACAGCACTTTACACTTTGTAGGGAAATCCTAAAGGATTTCTCTCAAAATCACGCCCCCTGTTGCCACCACCACTGAATTTAATCTGGTTTCATGGAACAATCCAGTGAGATGTGATGCTGAAGGAAAGTGATAGGTAATATTTCTCCACTAGAAAAGGCCTAGAGACTTGCGCAAAACTCATTAGATTGTTCCATAAGGTGATGGCCAAGTACACAGTTGATATGTAGAAAGCAAAAATGTTCCTGTACAGCAACATACCCTATTGGTTTTCCCAAAGACTGATCTCAGTTTTGCCTGTGAGGTTTGGTGGAGTCTGTAGAACCTTCAGGAAAACCTGTTAGTTTATTGTACCACCGTCACTCTCATGGTTGGGTCGCCTTTGGTTTCTTCCTCTAACTCCTGCAAGCTGCAGTGAGGCACAGCCTTGCTTGATCTGGCGGATGAGTGAGCAGGTTTGGGTATGAACAGTCAGTGTCCAGAGATGGCTGGGATGCACGGAGGCTCATCACTTCCCCTGGTAACTCTAAGTGACCCTCGGGCTCCAGGCCAGAATCGCACATTTTCAGGGGAGAGGAAATAGCTGTCTTTTTAAGTATCTGTGACATTATCTGTTTTATCTTCCTCCATCCTCTCACACCCTCTGAACGGGTTAACGCTGCCAAGAATCTAGTACATTTTTAAAGTATTTGATCCATCATACGAATTTGAAATGTCCAGTGTTCCTAGATTGACTTCTGTGCTTGTGGAAGGTGCTGTCTTCTGAATCATGTGAATTTCTTCATTTTATAGAAAGCATATCTTTATTAGTTTTCATTACAAAAAATCATAAAAATATTCAAACAACAGAAATTTATTAAAAGACAAAGAACCCTACATAATCCTATTTCCTAGAAATAGCCACTGTTTGCCACTTTGTTTATATTATTCTATATTTTTTCATGCATATACTATCACATTTCGATAAAATTTTCCTGGTGTTTACTATTTGCCAAGTACTATTCTAAAGTGCTTTATAAGCAATTACTTATTCAATTCTTTAGAGACTCCACGCACATATGCACATTTTGTATGATTTTCAGGCCGGTCACAGTGGCTCATGCCTGTAATCTGCGAAGCTAAGGATCACTTGAGGCTGGGAGTTCGACATCAGCCTGAGTATTTTATTTTCTTACAAAAAATAGAAAAATTAGCTGAGTGTGGTGGCTCACACCTATAGTTCCAACTACTTGGGAGGCTGAGGCAGGAGGATCGCTTGAACCCAGGAGTTTGAGTGAGCTATGATGACGCCACAGCACTCTAGCCCAGGCGACAGAGTAAGACTCTGTCTCAAAATAAATAAAAAGAAAGGATATTCCTTTGAAAATTCTATAAATAAAATCACCAAATCATAGACAACCTGTTTTTATCTCTACGTATAAATCAGTCTCTCTTCATAATAGTTGCACAGTACCTTATTATATGGATTTACCTTAATAGATTTAATCAACTTCATTTAGGTTGCTTCTAATTTTTTGATATTATAAATAGTACTGAGATTAATAGCCTTGTGTGCGTTTTTTACATGTATATAACCATTCCAGTGGGAGTGTTGCATCAAAGGCTATACACATTTTACAGTGGTATTAATGCTTCCAAATTTTGTTCCCGAAAGGTTGTACCTATTTATATTCACATCAATAACATATGAGAGAACTAGTTTCCCTACACACTTAGTACCACTTTTATCACTCTCTTGGGCAAAAAATACTTTCATTTTTTTGAAATGAGGCGAATTATTTTAAGAAGCTAAAAAAAACAAGACCATCAGATAAAACTGGCCTTGTTTGCTGATACTTTGCTGTGACAACCAGTGGCTTTGACATAGTTCAGAAAGCACTTAGATTTGAGATCAAGCTGTCTACTCTCGAGACACTTAACATCCCCAGCCTCGGTTTCCCCTTGTGAGTGCGTCTGAGGGCTTCCATCACTAAACCACTGTGAGATGTGAATGAATTCTTCAGATTGCACTGGCTGTCATCTGAGGTGAGTGCCATCTGTGCTTTCTGGTGGGTTCCTCCTCTGCTCTTCCTTCTCTGTGTCACTCCCTTCCTCTTTGTTCACTCCTGCCTGTCATAGGTGGAAGAGAAGAGCCAGACGTGGCTCGAGACAGAGTTTTATAGGCTTCAGCACTATGTCATGTCTGAGTAATGCTGGGGCCACTGATTTAGAATCTATAAACATGTCACTTTGTGGCTGGTGAAGCAAATTATGTATCTGGGTTAGTGATTGGGAGATGGAACCCCCAAAAAGTTGCCCATGTCCTGCCATTAACCAGGACTCTGACATAAAATTACAGTTTAGACTATATGGAATTAATTCAGTGGTCCAAGTCATGCAGAAGAGAATATGGTGGTGCCCTGTTTCATGTTTCTTCGTTTGTTCATTTCATCACCATTTATGGAGCACCTGCAATGTATCCAGCACTGATCTGGTTGCAGTGACAGGGAGGCTGGAGATGCAGACTGTGCTTGCCAGGGGCCCTCAATCTCAGAGCAGGGGCGCTGCTCACATATTCTATAATAGAGATGCTCAAAGTTGTAAGGAAAAAGATGAGCTTGGCCAGGAAGGCTCAGGGAGGGCTTCCGAGAAGTGATATCATTTGCGTTGATTTCCATTCCCAGGTGTTTGCCTGGAGAAAGGAAAGGAAGACTGGGAAGGAAGGATTCATCCCACTCTTCTGGTCTGGGTGCTAATCTGAGAGCCTGTCTGCTGGGTTCACTATATTTTTACACTCGTTTTCTTATGGACGGCCTGTAAAGGGTAAACTTCTGCAAGATTTCAGTGATGGTGGAGGTTCTCCCTTGGTCATCAAGAGATCTCTGTCATGCCTGGAGCTGTTATCCCAGGCCTAGGAGAGCTTAGGTGCCTACTGGTGTCAGTGGATGGTAATCATCTCTGTTTGGGAATCAGCTGTAAAATGACCCTCTGGCCAGAACCCATAATTGTCAAAGGGCTTAGAAAACCAGCTTAGAGGTGTGAACCAGGGTGCCATCATTGAATTTAAATAGTGTGGAGATCCCCCAAAGAACTAAAAGTAGACCTACCATTCGATCCAGCAATCCCACTACTGGGTATCTACCTAAAGGAAAAGAAGTCATTATATCAAAAAGACACCTGTGCTTGAATGTTTAACACAGCACAGTTCACAGTTGCAAAGATGTGGAATCAACCTAAGTGCTCATCAATTGCAGAATGGACAAAGAAAATGTGTGTGTGTGTATATATGTATGTATTGTGGAGTGCTAGTCAGCCATTAAAGGATGTCTTTTGCAGCAACTTGTATGGAACTGGAGAACATTATCCTAAGCGATGTATCTCAGGAATGGAAAAACAAATACCACATGTTCTCACTAAGAAGTGGGGGCTGAACTATGGGTATACATGGTCATAAAGTAGTATGAAGGACATTGGAAACTAAGAAGGAGGAAAGGGAGAGAGCGGGGTGAGGGATAAAAACTAACCTATGGGGTACCACGTACGCTGGTGACGGGCACACTAAAAGCCCTGATTTCAGCATTATAGTAAATATAATTCATCCATGTAACAAGAGTACTTGTACCCCCTAATATTTTCAAAAAATAATTATTTAAAAAAAGAGTTCTGTGGGATATTGTCTGGAATGGAACTCAGCGAACAGTTAGACTCCCTGTTGAGGCTAGTCTTGCAGGATGGATTAGAAGCTACAAAACTCAGGGACTTCATAGGGCACAGGGCACCAGAGTGGGGAAACCCAGTAAGTTAGGAAGTTGCACTCAGAAAGCCACTATAGGCCACACTTGGCACCATTGTATTTGGAAGGATGTAGACAGGAGTCACAGTTTGCTGGCAGGGCGGTGGGAGGTGTTTCTCTTCCATAGGAGTGGCCTTTGCAGCAGTGTATATAGCAGTCCACACAGGTGCTGTCTTCCCTTCCAGGTAACAGCTCAAGTGTGAGAGAATAAGACTCTAACAGGGTAGGTGCATGAGTTATTCTATCTTATAAGCCACACACCCCACAGGAGCATGAACAGCTCTGTATTTATAACTTCTGGGGTTCTCACAAGGAGCAGGCCCAATCAGTAGTCATAGCAGTCAGAGAAGCTCAAAATGATGGTGTCTCCAAGAAATATTTCTACTTCATTCATGGTTTTGCCCAGTCCAGATGTGGTCTAACAATCGAGGGTCATTTTTACCATGAGCAAGGTTGCCTAGTAGCGTAACAGATATTGTCTCTATCAGGTTTCTAGGGGAACGGTTAGAAGGCTACTCCAGGGTCACATTCTCGCAGTAGAGGAAAAGGTTTTGTTAATCCTTTTCTATGAACGAGTCACCTCTCCTCTTGAAGGTTCAGTTTATTTATTTTATATCTGTGAAGTGACAACAGGCTGCTCCAGCCCTAATGATGGGAAAACATTAGATGTGAAGCATTCTTTCTAATTTTTTGCATAACCTGATTTAAATTTTCTGTCCTTACTGCCACTCTATTTGTTGTAGACATTTCTATGACAGGTATGACTTATTGTCATTTCCAGATGGCTGGAGTTTATTGACATTGCAGGTGTCATTTGCGTGGCATGAGACAGTTGCTGAGGTCTGACCTTTTGAAATACTGTGAGGTCAGTTGGTACGTGTTAATGGTGCCCTTGCATGAGCGGTGGTGGTTATGGCCCCTGCAGTAAAGACAGGTTTAATTTCTATAGTTTGTATTTCACACCACAGTTTCCTTTTGTTCTAAACAAATTTGACAATGTCTAATTGAATAGGTGAAAAGTCCCCAAACACATGGCAGCTCTCTCCAAAATAATGCCTGAGTAGTAACATTTTTCCATTCTGACCATAGTATATGCAAATCGCCCATGTGTGATTAAAGAGAGAACAGGTTCAACATGGGTCACTCTCTGTTAACTCTGAAGCACACAGTCCCGTAATCTGGTGAGACCTTGGTAAATTCAAAACTCTAGACTGTTGTTTCTCAAGGTGTGATTCAGGGACCATCTATATCATCATCCCTTGAGGTAATTGATAAAAAGACTAATCTCCAGGCTTTACAAACCTAATCCTTCTAATTCAGATTTCTGAATTAGAGCCCAGAAGTCTACATAGTACACCCATGTGATTGTTATAGCACTGAAGCTTGAGAACCCTCACCCTAGTGGGATTTCTCAGTTCCCTTTGAAAGACAACACTGCTTTCTAATTGCCCTTCAATTCGCAGCAACTACTCTATAGAATATCGTCATGGGGAATGGAGACAATAAGTAATCTGGGTAATAAGACACCCAGATTAATGCTTGGCACATAGCAGGGGCTCCGTAAATGGGGAGCCACTTAGTTGTGCATATGCATTTTTTCATATACATATTTAAATTTATTCTCAGAACCAGCAACTTGAGCTGAGTAGTCTTACCTACTTGCATGGGTCTTCATATCTTCTTTTGGTTTTGTGCTATTGCCTCACTAGTCTTGAGTGAAGTTCTTCTTTCTTTCTTTTTAAATTCTCATTGCTGTCTTGTTTCAGTGGAGCTAATAGAAGATAAGGGAAAGGATTTTGTTCTAATTAGGCTAGAGATGTAAAGAAGGGAGTGTCCCTTTGGGGTCCAGATGAGGTAGCAGAGGGAATACAAGGCAAGCAGGTGCTCTGCTCACCTTTGCCCTACAGGGAGAGGCATCTTTTGGCTGTCTCTCGACTTGGCACTTGCAGAGCGTGGTGGTGCTTTAGACATACGAGAATGCCGTCCTGGCCAGAGGAAGACAGAGCATTATTAGAGCTGCCTAAAGGGGCACCTGAATGATGTGCTTTACCTCCCATACTCCATGCTAGCTTTCGTCCTTAACCTCAAACGTTAAACCAAATTCAAACATCAAGGTGAAAGAAATCGTATCTGGTATAGTCTCTCGAGCCCTCTTTGGGAGTCATTTTCTTGATCTACTGCGTAATTCGGAAGAGGCTTCAGAGGAGGAGACGCAAAGATCTGCTAATGTGTGAAATGAATGATGTTTAACGCTAAAACAGAGAAGAATAAAATGGATATTATCACGTTTGCTTTTCCCTAAATATGGATGTGTTTCAAAACCAATGAATGAGCTACGGTTCTGCCATATATCTTTTCTCTAAAATACAATAAACCTGGCTTTTCGTAGCACAGAGAATGAGCAGAGAGAAAGGGAAAGAAAATAAATCATTTAGGAAGATGGAATATCTCTTTGATTAGTCTTGTCTTAGGAATAGAAAATGACTATGTGATGTTCATCCGACGTTCAGGTGATAAATCTCAGCATCTCTCTTGCTTCCATCTGTTATGTGGAACGTGCCACGTATACATGAATTCAATTTAATTTCAAGGATCATTGCGAGGGGAAAGTATTTATGTTTCTGGGTGCTCTCCTAGTCATTTTTATCCAGGTGTCCTCTGTAGTCAGGACGTGGTTTAGCCATTCTTTTAAATGTCCCTCTTAAATACTTTTTTTCCTCCAAGTTTGGTTTTGGACAGTGTTCATCAGCATGAGAAGATAAATACATCTTGGGATAGGAAGTTGGCTTTTCCGTGAGCACACGTGGCCCATAGTCCCCATGCAGTTGTGAGCACAAGTGCTGGTCAGAACGAGGGGAGAGCTCCTGAACTTCAGGTAAAGCTCGCAGCTCCCGTAGCTGCAACAGCTTAATGAGGAGTTTCTTGGGAGCGCATGCTTGGCTGCCTCTCTGTGCTGAGGACGCGGCGTCCTCAGGCTTCAATGAACTTAACAGCTAAAATGCCTTCGCGATTCTGCCGGTGTGTGCCTTTCACCAGAGCCCATGTGCCAGGGAGCCATCTTCTCCTGATGGGGATGTCAGACCATGGGGTCACGTTGAGAATATTCCTCTCCAAGATCATGGTCACAATGTATCTCCTTCATGGTGAGAGTGATACCTGGGCTGCCTGCAGGTGTCGTGCTGTGGAGTGGTTTGTGCCAGGACCCCGTGGACACTGTTCACATTCTTAGTGTCCTGGGAGGTTTTGCCTGATTCCTTAGCAGCAGCTGCCCCCCAATTCTTGTGATAGGCATGGCCCCCTAAACTCTGTGGGCAGTGAACAGACATACACTGCTGCTGGAAGTCGGTGGCCTGGCCTAATTCCTTCGCAAAAGCAAAGGTAAAAGAGGCCTCTCAACACCTAATACTCTTTTTAGAATGGGAGAATTCTGAAAATTCGCCCTTTTCGGAGTAGGAGGATCACAGCATTTTCCTGAAATGTGGAATTGGGAAATCAATGACCTATAATTACCTTGGGAAAAGGAAAGCTTAAGGGGGAAAAAAGTCTTTTGGTGCCAGGACCTCCTAGTACAGCCAGTCTCTGCTGCCCCCTGCTGCCCAGGTTGTGTGTCACGTCTCCTAGTGGAGCCCGGGTGTCGAGCCTGGCATTCTCAGGGCACTCGGGGAGGATAATGACTTGCAGACTGTCTAACTGTTTTCCTCCAGACAGGGCCTCTCCACATTTGTTTCCTCAATTTTGGAGAATGTATGTGAACTGGGGGAAACCCACAATGTGGGCGTGATCAGGTTCCTGCGGCATGGTGGAAAAGTTTCTCTTGAGTGGTAAGGAACTGACAGTAGACGTGAGCTAAACTCGGTCTGCACAAGGCTGCTTGGGCCGGCAGCCCGAGGGTGGATGCAAGGATCAGGTTTAGCCTGAAGGAAAAGGATCTTTGAGGGCACTAGTTGATTTTTGCTGCCAAAAAAAAAGTTATGCTAGATTTGGTTCCATTTTTAAGAGGCAAATGAATCTACACTGGACTGTACAATGTGGAGTGAATGACTCCCTCCCTTATTTATTACATGTTCATGTACTTGCAACTCAGTCCTTCATGTATTCGTGTCTGAGGTCATTTACTGAGTGCCTTCTGTGTGTCAAGCATCATGCCAGTCACCGAATATTCAAAAGTGGAAAAACAAATAATAGTTCCTGCCTTCATGGCATTTACAATGTGGTAGAAGAGACAGATAGTAAACAAAATACAAATGGTATCATCATATTTTAATGATACTAAATAACTAGGTACTGTGAATGAACTTAATTCCCTTAGGTAGAACCTCATCAGGGTGAGACCCACAGATAAAGTTCACAGGGCTCACTTTGCTCAATGTACCCATTCTCCCATGCGGTGGTTAGAAACAGAGGATGTTTTAGAAAACAGTTTTATGGAGAGAAACCAGTTCCCTTGTAAAAATGAAGATCCATGTCCTAAACCACCTTTTTCTTTTCTCTCTGGCCACAGAGTATAGAACTGAAAAATTACAGAGAGACAAGCTTCGGCTCCATCTGTATCTACGTATCTATATATCTAAAAGTACTTTTCACATTTATCTTCTCATGGTTGAACAGGCTGTTTTGGGAGTAGTGAGTTCCCTGACCCCAGAGCTATTCAAGCAGAGGCTAGACCATCACTTGCTAGGATTGCTATAGGTGAGGTTTCTTACATCAGTGGTAGGTTGGAATAGATTTTCTCTAAGATTCCTTGCAAATCTAGGATTTGGTTATTTCCAGCAAGGGTAGAATCGGTGTGATTTTTGTGGCTTCTGGAAAGGCCTCCTTCGCCTCAGTGATGATATACATATCCCCACAGTTTATGAGTCTTCCCAAAGCCTTGTCTTTGGATTGATTCCTTTAAAAGCATTCATTGATTCCCAAAATGCACTTTATTATTAATGATGCTACTTATAGCCTAGGATTCATTTATGTGCTGAAAAAAAGTCGCATCTTATGCAGATATGGCCTATGTGCCATTTGTGATGACTTCTTTTACTACGTTCACATGCTTGGAAAGATTTCTCCCTTAACTTCAGATAAATTATCTTGAACTTGCCAGGTTCGTGCTCCGAGGCCATCAGAGAGGCCACAGGCAGGGATTCCTGCTGTGTAGAAGAAATCCTGGCTACTTAGTGAGAAGTCACACACGGGTGGTTTCAACCATTTAACGCTTGGATTCATTTCCGTGCCCTCTTCTGGAGCCAGATATGAATTTCTTCAGGCAGTTATCCATGCAGAATTTTTTTTTTTTTTTCCAGAGACAGAGTCTCACTCTGTCACCGAGGCTGGAGTGCAGTGGTCTGATCATAGCTTCACTGCAACCTTGAACTCTTGGGCTCAAGTGATCCTCCTGCCTCAGCCTTCTGAGTAGCTAGGACTTCAAGCAATGCCACCACGCCCAGCTAATTTTTAAAATTTTTTGTAGAGATTGGGTTTCACTATGTTGCCCAGGCTGGTCTTGAACTCCTGGCCTCAAGTGATCTTCCTAACTCAGCCTCCCAGAGTACTGGGATTACAGACAGCCACTGCACCCAGCGCCATGCACAATTATTGTTAAAAATCTATTTCCTATACAAGCTGCAGGGGGCAGTATTCATTAAGGAAAACCAGGGACAGAGCCCACAGAAGAGCGAGTTATTTAGACCTTATAGGGAAGAAACTGGGCCCTATTTTTAATGATTTCTGTGCACTGGATGCTCTCATTCTCTCCTGTTGTTCGTGTGTGAATGAGGCTCTGGCCTTCAGTAATAAACCTTTCTGGGAGCCAGGATTACTTTGCCTTGTGTTAAATTCCCTTGGCTTGGAATCAAAACCATTGAGTACCTGAGGAAGAGAGACTTTTCCACATAGGAGCTACAGTAAGGAGTCTAACCCTGGTCACCTGACTCTAAGCTTTTGCTCTTTTAGCCAAGTTCTAAGCCATTTCAGTCTCCAACCCTCCAATAGAAATAGCGTTTACTTCCCCCCAGAGCTCCTTCAAACCCGATATTGCCTAGGAAACACTTAATAATGAAACTTGTGGGAGCTAACCTATTTCTGGACCCTCCACCCTTGATAAGTTTGTTGAAACAGGTTGTGACTAACTCCTTCCTATCTCCCCAGCTCCTAAAAATCAAGAGTTTCAAGTAATAGCCATGTATTATTTCTCCCAAGCCTACAGGTTGGCAGGATGATTCTGCCAAGGTGTACCAGGCAAAGGGGGTCGGGCTGGGCTTGCTCATGCGTCCGAGGGCATCTGGGACATTGACCACACTGGTGGAACCGTAATAGCCACAGCTGAGACGGCCCAGGTTTCTCCACGTGGTCTTTCACCTTCCAGCAGGCTAGTCTAGGCTGTTCTTATGGCGGTGGATGAGTTCCAGGACACAGGGTTGTAATGTGCAAGGCCATTGAAGGCCTAAGCCCTGAAAGGGGACACTGGTTCTCTCCTTCGTTCTCTTGGCCAAAGCTAGTTGTGTGGCCTGCCCAAATTCATAAAATCAGGAGACAGATTCCACCTATTGAGGGAGGAGTTGCAAAGTCACATTGCAAGGCATGCCCAATACAGAGAGGGCTAGAGACTGGGGCTGTTTCTCAAATCAGTCTACCACAGTGTGTAAGTCAGGCCCAATAATTATGTATTGACAGATTGATTTCATTTGTCAAGGTAATAGTCCATCTTCAGCAAAGTCACGTGAAAACGAGAATACTCTGAGCTCATAAAAGGTAAACTGAGACAGACTCACAGTTTTCTATGAGTTTGGGGGTGTAGCACTCTGAGAGCTCACAGTGGGGACAGGGGCCGGAGCATCCTTGGCTATCGCCCTGTTCCCGCAGGTGTCTCTGAGTAGTACACTTAGGCAGGTGAGTGAGGGAACGCAAGTACCACCCACTTGATGAGGCCCCTTTGGCCTAGGCAAGAAGGTGGGAACTATCTGTGAAAGCAGGCCCCTGCAGAGCATGCCTGGCTGCACAGAAGCCTGTTCTCCGGCCTTGAGGATCCTTGGCCTTCGTGCACCCATTCTTCTCTGCTTTCTCTCCCCCATCACTGGCAAAAGTTGTCGTGTAGTGAAGATGGTCTGAATGCCTGAATGCTTGGGTTCAGGACACCTGGGGTCTGTTCCCAGCAAATCCACCTGATGGCTGTGTGACTTTGATGGATCGTTTAACATCTCTGAACTTCAAATTCCTCTGCTCTAAAATGGAAATGAGGATGGCTTTATTATATAGATTACATGAGGTGAAACACATGAGAAGCTCCCTACATTGTGTATATATTGTTTGTTGAATCAATGAATTTGTGGATGTACAAAAGTCAGAAATGACTACAGAGGACAAAGTAACCGCAGCTGCTGAACTGAGAACTCCGAAGAGCCAGTTCCCCACTCCTGGTCTGTTGCCTCAGATCAGAAGTCTAAAGCACCCACGTAACCACCTCTTTGCTCAGCCCTTTCTCTCTTGGAGAAACCATGGTGAAAGATGTTTTTGAAAACCAAGGGACCAACTAACACGGAGTGACTTTTGCTAGAAGGACAGATTCTAGCAAATGCATGTTAGTCATAGCTTAGCAAATATCCACCCAGTTATCTTTTGCTCCTGGCATCCTAGGAATGTCACCTATTGATTTATTGATTCTTGAAATCCTCCCAAAAGTATTGACTGGGACTAGCAAACATTGAGAGAAGCATTTGCTAGGTTGTCATTTTGTTCTTTACAAATTGACTAAAATAGAAGAAAAGATACCTCTTTGGCAGTTTTAAACAAAAGGAAATTAGCTAATTTAGTTATACTCTTTTGAAACAACTTTAAAAACAAGTCAGAATTGGTGATTTTTTTTCCCCCAGTGCTTTGGAACAAAGGACTCCGATAGGTAAAGGATTAAAGGATCTTTTTCTGAATGTGGTTTTATTTTTCCTTTTGGTTTTTTATCATCCTTCACACTGGGCTCTTGTGATCATCTTAACACATCCAGACCCACAATTAGAAACAACCTGCTGCCCCATTCCTGGGAACTGGTGACTACAGAGTCTTTGGACAGATTAGAGGAAAGATGAATTAACAAACAGCCCAAGGAAGGGGGCGGGGAGCTTTCCGTGTTCCCTTCTGGCTGAGGATGCCAAGGTGCCAGGCCTCTGGCCTTGGGGTGTCTGTCATCATTAATGCTCATGTCTTGGCATCCAAAGTGGCCACTGCTGGCCGGAAACTGATCAGAACTGTTCAGTCTCGTTAAGGAGCCCCTCAGGTGACCTTCTGGCATGAAACACTTCAGAAATCATCAAACGGCTAAGGTAGAGGCTGGGTTCCTTGAAGTCTTTCCAAGGGCTTTGGCGTATCTGCCTTTTGGATGAGCTTAACTCAATAGAGAGCTTTTGAGTTCTGGGGCAGGTGTCGGGGGAGCTGTCCAGGCACTGGGAGTGTTACCGAGGTGGGGTGGGAGGAGGTCCCCGGCTCTTCTCCGCCCCATCACTCCCTCTCTCCTCCTCCCTTGACCTCCTCGTCATCCTCACTCTCCATCTGCCTTAGGTACCTCCCTAGCACCAGGAGGAGCAGGCATTTCACATTTCTGTTTAATCAGTGAATAAATGCCTCCGTATCCTCTGCAGCACTGCCCAACAGTGCTTTCTGCAGCGATGGAAATAGTCTATACTCTGTGCTGTCTAACATGGTAGCCACTGGCTATGTGTGGCTATTCGGTACTCGAAATGTGGTTAGTGTGAACGAGGAAGCAAATTTTTAATGTATTAAATTTTAATTAACGTACGTAGCCGCATGGAGCTACTGGGCTACGGCATTTGACGGCACAGCTCTGGATAATCATTCAATGAGCAGCCAGAACGTCTGCCATTAAAAAAAGGATTTCTGGTCACAAAAGACCAGATATTGTGTGATTCCATTTATATGAAACGTCCAGAGTAGGCAAATCTATGGACACAGGAAGTAAATTCATGGTTGCTAGGGCTGGGGGCGGGGAAATGGGGAATGGCTGCTGGTGGCTACAGAGTTTCTTTCTGGTATGATGAAAATGTTTTAAAATTAGATTGTGGTGATGGTTATACAACTTCATTAGTCTACTAAAAGCTGTTGAATCACTTGCTTTAAATGGATGGATTATGGTATGTGAATTATATCTCAATAAAGTGGCTTAAAATTGGCTTCCTGTTCATGCCATATTCAAGTAGATGTGCTGGCCCCCATTCTTCTCCTACCCAAAAGTGTTAGTGGTTAAGTGGCTCCCCTCCTTGGGCCTCAGTTTCCCCTCAATAAAAAGAGTAGAAACTGCCTCAAGGACAGTAGAGAGAGAATTTCTGGTTCCGGTCCTTTCCTTGTGTCTATTTAACTTTAATCCAGTTCAGATGGGATATGGGAATGCACCCCCTCTTTCTGGGACCCCAGTTCCAGAAGCTGCCCCATTCCAGGAGCGCCCCAGGCAGTAAACAGAGCGAGAGGCAGGTAACCAACAGCCCTGCTATCCATTTCCTCTGGAACCTCACAGAGAGCCTTAGTGCTGGCCTAGGAGTTTTAAGCGAAGACTAAGACATTTATCTTTTTGCCTTTGATCCAGATAAAAACAGATTGTAACTTTGAGTTGTCAATTGATCTAAAGCACAGAAACAGCTTTCCGTACCCTCAGCGAGCAACGATTTTGGCAGGCGGGGGAGGGCAGGAGTTGGGGGTAGGAAGAGATTTCTGGCTGTAAAACATCCCGTGGTTTTTCATGGTTTGTGATCAAGGGGTCTGGTGGAATCCTTCTGGGAAGCACATTTCTTCAGGAATGGACTTGAGCTTGTCTTTCTCTTCTCCTGCTTCTCAGATGGTCTTTTTGAAAACAAAGGCCTGCCAAAGGATTGCAAATTAGTGACTTTAGAGGAAGTAGTAGTTACCATCATCATCTTCTTCTTTCTCTCCACCACTATCCTAAAGCCTTCGTGTATTTCAACAACAGATGTTATAAATGCCTGCTTTATAAATAACTTTAGGGCCCACTGTTAGTGTCGCTGAGGCCATGGGCTGTGAACAGAAAAGACCTTTGTGACAGCAATAACGAAGAAAATGCAATGCTACCTGCCCCATTGGGTTATTGAGTTATTCTCATGTGCCTGGAGGTGTGTTAGGTACTTTGCACACATAGTCTCAGGTAATCCCTCACCTCACTACTGGAGGTATCAGTAGTATCATCTCCATTGTACAGATAAAGAAACTGAGGCTCAGAATGGTTGAATAACTTGCCTACATTATGAAGCTGGCAAGGACCAGAGTTGAGATTTGAAGTAGGATCTATATCATTCCAAAGCTGGTACTTTGCTTTTAGCCATCATGCTATCATACGAGTGAGTTTGGACTAAATTCACTAATCACCGAGCCCCTCTTTTTTGTCAGGTGCTATATAAATTGCTAGAGATGCAGCTGTGAACAAAACCAGCAAATGTCAGATGAGTGATCCAGGCAGTCGGAGCCATGGAAATTCAGATGAGAATTTGAACTGGGAGGCAGTGGGTGGATGGGGGGTGGGGAGTTGATATAGAATTGGGGCTTAAGGATGAGTACAGACTTCCTGGAACTATAGAGGGTCACTCAAAATCAGAGGGGCTCTAGGAGTTTATTTTCTCATATATCGATGTGTTAGGGAAAAAACCAGATACCATACATGAAAAGATCATGATACTTTGAATTCATTTGTGTGACTGATGACTCCTGCCGCATGCTCATAGGTAAGGTAATATTTAATCTCCATCTCATTGGTTTTCACAGTTTCAGTGTTTCTCCAACACATTTTTTTTGTCTTGATTTCCTTGAAGGCTAGGATGGGGCTCAACAAATTTTTGTGAGCTGGAGGTGAACTGTGGTCACCTGGGTGTGCAGTGCCTGAAATCGCAGTGAGTGCCAGACGCTGTGCTTGGAACAGGGGGACAGGACCCATGACCCTGAGCAAGACACAGGTGTGGCTCCCTGGATCTTACAGTCTAGGGAGGGAAACAGACATGTCTGCAAAACCCTGTGATAAGTGCCTGTAGGATACTTAGGTTTGGAAGGGGCACCCAGTCCAATCTTGGAGGAGTCGAGAAGGCATCCTGGAAGAAGTGAGGTCTCTAAGCTCAAAGGTGAGTGAACTATGTAGACGAACGAAAGAGTGTTCTAAACAGAGGGAACGGCACTTCACAGACTAGGCGGAGGACCAGGGGGCGTGGCAGGATCAAGGAATGAAAGCCAGGTGTGTGTATGTGTGTGGGTGTCTGACTGAAGTAGGCAAAATGACCTTCCCGCTTCTACCCACCAAATCAGCCCTAGACTCCGAGTTCTAGGAGAACAGGGAGCATGCCTGTTGTGTTCAGTAAATCTTTATTGAAAGAATTGAGGATGGTGGCCAAAATGGGATTAGAACCCAGGCTTTTCTGAATCTCGTTATAGTGTTTTGCCCTGTCGCCTCTCTCTGAAAATTCTCAGTCAGTTCCAAATTGACCGTGGACAGTGGATGACCTAGAGTGCCCAGACAAGCCAGGCAGGGCAGAAATCAATTTCAGAGCAGGAGGCAGAGCTGCAGCAAGGGTGGAGAGGCTCACAAAGTTCTGCCCCAGCAGCTTTGCTAACTTGGTAGGCTTACAACAAAAGGGGGAAAATTTCAGTGTCACTTAGCATAAGGCTGCTCTCTCCCTTTGTGGGCACGAGTGGCAACTTCTACAGCTGCTCCGGCAGTGCTCATGGGCAACGGTGATGGATTGCAGGGATTTCATCGCTGGATTTCTACTAGGTTAGATCCTGGCTGAAACTTTTCGTGCTTACATTCTAATTTCTAAGCAAGATGTCTATGTTTGGTAGTAGTTCTTCAACTTTATCCCATTACATACAGATTAGTGAACTGTCAAAAGCAAGATGAGCTAGGGCCAATGTTTTTGAAGTAGAAAAAATGGAAATGGAACTTACATCTGGACTCTAGGACATTTTGCCTCTTCACTTACAGAATAAGTGCTGAAAAGTGATTCTTTTATGTTTCTGTATCTCTTTAAAAAGTCCTCTCTGCTTTCAGACACCCACAGCTTTGAGCAAATGTTTACATTCCACTGAAACGCATTTGGACTTAAATGTCTGTGCTGTTGGTCACTAAAATGTTAAATGCAACAGAAAAGATTGTGTTTAAATATAATATTTTAGAGTGCCCGACACCCCTTATCTACCCCCAAGAGACTGGTCACTGCTGATCTTCGTGTCCACATAACCTGACACAGAATGGACATTTCGCTGAACGAATGAGTGCGTCCTTCAGAGGTCATTGCAAACACCCAGCGTCATGAAGACCATCCATTAGTTTAACTGGAAACCCTCACCCTTGGGAACATGTCCTTGTCGGCGTGTTTATTCTAACCCTGGTATAAATTTCCTAGGGACCCAGTGTGTGCCCTGTTTCTCTCTATACCCACCCAGCCAAGCCCTCCAAGGATCATCACTTTATACATTTTGCTCACATGGTGCATTTGCTTACAGACTTATTTCCATCAGCTGAAAATTTATTGGCAACTCAGAGAGAAACTAGATCAAACAAAGACTTTTAGTGCATAGTTTTACTCAAGGCAGGCACAGGGGCATGTAATCCGAGTTGTCCAAGGGAACCCGTGCATTCCTGGCTGCTATTTTAAGACTCTCCTCCTTAACTGATATCCCCAGGTTTATTTGGTTTAACTCCTACTCTGGCAGTTTGGCTTGTTTCTGTGCATCAGAGTTGTCAGGAAAGCAGCTCCTCCCGGGTTCCGGCCGGACAGCTGCAGAATAGCTGGCATTTTTCTTTCCTTGACTCTGTATTGACAGCAGGTTTGAATCACTCTGCCCTGTTTTTGTAACATAACTAGGCCAGAAATCATTTGGAAAAACACTTAGGATGCCTAATTTGATCTTATTTTCAATGAAAGGGAGGCATTGCTCGGTACATTTTGTGTTTTTGTGTTTGGAGCTTTAGGAAGAACATAAAAGGACCTCCCTCTTCTGCGCCTCCTCTTTCCTGCTCATTACCATGGCAGTGGGGGATCCCTTCCCAGTCTGGAATATCCCATCGGCCCGCTGCTTCCCCCACATCCTTGGATGTTGTCCTTTAGAAGTCTGTCTGCTCTTTTCTTCTTTGCTGCCCACCCCAGTTGGGTCTTCTCTTCCTGTCAGCTGGGTCTCTGAAGGACTTTCTCAAGCTCACACCAATCCCGGGCGGAGCTCTCCCCCTTCAAACAGAGAGAGGCAGAAATTCTACAAATTCTAAGCTAATAAACTGTGACAACTAAGCCAGAGCTACCTGAGAGGGCACCCCTACCCAGTTGCAAGCCAGGTTCATTCCATGCCTTTTCTTGGGAGGATAAGACTTTGAGGCCCTGGGGAAAGGGAGGGAGGAGCCTCAGCTCTTGTTCCAGGTCTGCTACTAATTTGAAGAGTGACCTTGAGCAGTAACCACGCTCTCTGGGCCTCAGATTCCTCCATCACACTTGCTGACCTCAGCGCTTCCTTACAGTTCTGTGTACTTTGATCACATGATAGTTACCTGGTGGACAGTGGCCACCTCTATGCCTTTCTTATCCCTGTGCCTGCCTTACCCTCCTATAGGTAGGGATTGCATAGTCTCTAAAAGCTGCCGCAACTCTGGATAAAGCCTTTTCTTGGCAAAGCCTAAGCGAAGACTTATTCCATGGAAACTGCCTTTAACCTAGACACCAGCTGTGGACTCCCTGAGCCAGTGACAGGCTGGAGCCAGCTCGTAACAGCTCATGAGAGCCTATTTTTAAATTTTCAGAAGTTTTGCAAGCCTATTGATGTCATGTTGGTGGCTTGAAATCTGCCATGATAGGAGCGTTTACACCACAGAAATCGACAAACACTGTGAACCAGACTTTTTTTTCCCTTCAGAGAGTCAATTGTTAGATTCACCAGCCTGCCGCTGCCCTGATCCTTTGAGAGTCAAGTGAAATTGATCCTCCAGCTCACATGTGGAAGAAGACTCAGTGTTTTCCCTTTTATTTATTTTATCATTATTTTTAATTTTAGAGATGGAGTCTCACTGTGTCACCCAGGCTAGAGTGCAATGGTGTGCACTCTTCTTCCCACCAAGTTTCTAACTCATCTTTGATGTTTCCGGTTAGATTTTTGTTTCCTCCAGAAATCCTTCCCTGACCTCTGGAGACTGAGTCTGAAGTCCCTTCTCTGAGCTCCCCCAGCACCCTGTCCTTATTCTCTGTCATCCTCATCAGACTCCGTGGTGGTCTTATCTGTCCTGTATAAGCAGGTGAGCTTTTCAGGTGAGGGACTCAGCCCCATTTTCTTCTCTCTCCATTGCTATTAATTAGTATACAGAGACTTTATATTATAGTATTTGTTAAATATTTAGTACTTTAGTAAATATTTAATATTTGTTGATTGAATAAATGAATGAGCTATAGAGTAATTATTTACAGCTCCGCTCTGGAGCCAGACAGACATGTACCTGTCATCTGACACTGGTCAAGCTACTTAATCTCTCCAAGCCTCAATTTTATCATCTGTAAAGTGGGGGTGTAGCAGTATATACTTCATAGGATTATCGTGAGGAGTAATTAGGCAATGTAAGTAAATTGCTTAATGTAGTGCCTTTTATACAATATGTTTAACAAATTATTAATGGTTACAGTGTAAAGAGTTAATAAAAGGGAAATAAGGTAATATTTTCAGTGTATGTACCAAAAAAACAATAACTTCTACCATTTAGCTAGAAGACAAATTATCCTATTTCCAAATAACTTCCAAAGCTGTGTCTATGATTTTTGGTGACAGATACTAGTGTTCAGCAGTGTAGCCTGAAGCATCACACATCAATAGACCCAAGTTTTACTAAGGAGGAGAAATAGAATAACATGCTTTTGAGGAAAAAACCAAATCAGTGTGCATTAAAACATTAAAGTATTTGTTGTTGCTGTTAACCGGCTTAAGTAGAAAATACAATTAACTAAACTCTTCTTTTCAGTTGTTTAAAGCATTTCTAATTAGTATCTTCACAGTATCCACTGTGTTAAATTGATCTAATAATGTCTGTCTAACACTCATGCATGCATTTATGCACTTAATCAAGCAACATTTATTCCGTATCACATATTGGAGATAAAAAGATGAATGAAACAGAGCCCCAGGCCTCAGGGAATTAATATTTCTAGAACAAGGGTTGGCACACTTTCTCTTAAATGGTCAGATAGGAACTGTTTTGAGCTTTGAGGGCCATCGGGTCTCTGTTACAACTATTCAGTTCTTCCATTGTAGTGAGAAGGCAGCTAGAGACAATCTATAAATGAATGAGCATGGTTGTGTTTCAATAAAACTTTATTTACAAAAGTAAGTGGTGGGCCAGCTTTGGCCTTCAGGCCCTGATTTACAGGCCTCTATCCTAGAGGACTGAGCTAAGTGTGTACCAGGCTGGTAGTGAGTACAAAGGGTGAAGATGTCTGAAGGGGAGAGAATGGGGAGCTGGGAAGCAGATGAGCTGGACTTGACCCTCACAGGAGAAATGGGCTGTGGAAGTAAGTAAGGGTGCTGTCGGAGGTAAACAAGAATAGCTAGGGCCAGGAGGAAGAAATGCCATAGCTGTCCCTCAGTGGGAAGCAGGTGTGCTGGATCAGCCCTAACCAGTCTGGAGATTTGCAAGGACCTACCTGCTCTCTGGAGATCTGATTGAACAGCCTGGAACCCGCCTCAGGATTTCTGTAAGCTTCCATGGGCTGCTTCTCCAAGCTCTGCTCTGTGAAGGTTGTCTCTGTTCCACCCCAAGAGCCTGCACACGGAAGCCTACATTCTTGATGGTTTTCAAGAGATACCCACTCAAAACAAGCACTGCATATTTTTTAGTAACTTTTGTGACAGCATTTTGTCGGAAGGGTTGTGGTTATCTTAGAGAGAGAGATATTTCACACCACGTGTCCCCTAGCAATTCTCTGCCTTCTCTTCTGCAAGACAGTGCCATTCCCCTAGGGCCTCAGCTTCTGGTCCCGGTGGCTCCTCAAGGAATTCTCCTACCAGAGATAACTCTCCCCGCTAACCGAAATGCTGTTACTCTCCTTACCCTAACAAACAGTGGCTTCCCAGAAATACCCGCTACCACCTGCTCATCTCTCATCTCCCTCATTCCATAGCTTTGATCTCACCAGTCTTCCAAAGCAGAAGGAGACTGAGGCAACAAGCTGTAACCTCCACGTTAGGCAGACCTGGGTTTGAATCCCACCTCTGCATTCTCCAGCTTTTTGATGTCAGGCCAATGTCTCAACCTCCCTGAGTCTGAATTTACTGTTCTGTAAAATAGGCCCGATCATGCCCTCTTTAGGAAGAGAACCTGGACCATCAAGCCCGTCTGTGTCAGTCTGGGGCTAACGCTAGTTGTTTCTTCCTGCCTTCATTTCCTCTTTTAAGTCCCAGATTGAGAGGATAAAATTGCATTTGGGTCTCTATCACTCATTTAAATCGTTAGTATAAAATATGACTCTTGATAGAGAAAGTTCAGCCATTTGCCTCAAACTAGCGGCATTTGGATTGACAGCTGGGAGTGGCTGGGTGAGTAGTCGGTTGATATCATTTGAAATCATCGATTTGGCTTCTGGCTTGTCGGCCTAATTTGGGAACGAATGAAAGAGTCAAGTCTATGTGCCTTTTTTTTTCCAGCCTTGACTGGGACGTAACTTGTAACGATTCCTCATTGTGGAAATAAATTCAGTACGTGCAACTGAGTGAAAAAAGCGCATGCATGCTGAGTGAGCAGGGAAGAACAACATTCTGATTGAGTTATATGTCCCATTTTTCATTATGCTTGGGTGGAATGGATATGCCCCTGGAATTCCTGGTTGTGATTAGTATCATGAACATACTTGGCTGACCAGATTTTACCCTGATCAAGTGCAGAATCTATATATTTTGTCCTCCTGAGTTTGATTTTAATCGCTAGGCATGGGTGTCCAGACATTTTATTTCCTTTTACTACTTTGTAAAGAATTTAATTCTAGAAGTTTGATACAGGGACAGTAAAAAAGATGGCTCGAGTGACTTCCTTGATTCTTACTTGCTCCCAGACTGAGGTGGGTAACCCCCTTTGTGATCCACAGTTCCCTAAACATACCCTTACCACAACAGCTTCACACTTTGGCTATAAAGTCTTATCTACAAGACTTGGGACCCCTTGAAGGCATAGACCATATATTCATTGCTGTATCCCTGGCACCTGGGTAAGAACCTGGAAACGAAATGTCAAAAAAAAAAAAAAAAGTTGGAAGGATGGGATGGGATAGCGTAGATGGAGGAACAAACCCTAAATACTGTGGTGGTTGCAGGATTCCAAGGAGAAACATGGCCAAATAACTTTGAGCCCAGTCATATCCCTGGTTACCATACATCCAGAATTCATTATTCAAGATGACAGAGATCCTCTGGAACAGTCTTTAATAAGCTTAGGCATGTGTAAGTTTGAATTAAAACCTCCAAGCTGGTCCGTGAGCAAGCCTGGTTTCCACATTATATCTTGTAGCCCTGCACGTGGGTGAGAAGCTCCTTGAGTCCTCGTTCACCATGATTCATGGGAAGAGCTCTTTGAGTCTTACAGAAACAGAGCAGATGTTGCCAGGAGTGACTGAGTCATCACTGCAGACAGCGAGAGCTGTGTGTTAGCGGGACTGCCTCCAGCAAGCCTGGCGAGGTGGACGGGTCACAGGGGCCAACGCCTGCCGTGCTCCAAGCAGCTACAAGGGGGGTCTTGCCAGCCATCTGTGGTCAGCTTGGGCAGAGCCGTGGGAGAAGAAACCTGGGTACTCTTGAATGTAGCATGGCACTGGAAGGGCAGTTCTCTATAAAGTCAGCCCGACCCTATAAAGTTGGGTCACAGAGGGCTTTTGGGGTGCCCACTGGTCTCATTCTGCTCATGAAGGACAATAATGCCGCCAAAATTTGGTACAGCTATAGCTGGCTTTAAGAAAGCCCAGTATTAGTAGGGGGGAATGAAAATTGATCTCAGAGCTTTTTGCACTTTGTAGCATGTTTTCACATCATTGCCCCTTTGCTCCTCATGGGGTAGGAAGAAAGCTTTGGTCACCATCTCCATTTAATGGAGTCCATTAATTAAGAAGAGCATGGACTTTAGTGTTCAAATTTTAACTCTACCACTTATTAGCCATGACCTTGGGCAAGTTGCTAGCATCTCTGAGCTGCAGTAAATCCGCATCATAAGATACTTATGTGAATTAATGAAAACATAAATGAATTCGTTAAATGAAATTATTTAAATCACTTAGTACAGTGCCTAACACGTGTTGGCACTCAATAAATGGTAGTTACGGGTGTTTTATTTTTACTTATGGTAAACTGGAGCTTAGCTAGACTCAAGATTACCAAGCTTTTAGGTTGGACTTGAACCCATTCACAAAGTTCTTTGATTACGTAAATCTAAGGGTGGTCTGAATAGCACAGAATAGAATGAGATGATTCTATTCGCATTCTTTCCATCTCATTATGATTATCTGATTTTTTTTTTTTTATTGGGGGAAAACTACAAAGCATTTACAGTACAATGTTTACAGTCACAATTTGTAGTGAACTGATTTCCCAAAATATATTACCACTCAAGTTGACTTATCTTGTTACATTCAAAAATCTACTCTGTC
>CAUYRT010070479.1:0-87093 GCA_963574885.1 Lepilemur ruficaudatus | reverse complement strand
AAGCACATGAATTTGTTACTGTTAGAACTATTTTAAATAAAATACTTAATAAAGAGCTTTGACAAAGGAAAATCTACCAGAAGAAAGCTTAGCTATGAAGAAATCAATAGTAATGGAAAGGCAAAATATGTGTAAAACATAAACCAAAGTGGTATGCACTTACATGTTCTGAGGTCTGGCGCTGTATGGGAATCTGATTTGTCCTGCTTTTCTGTAGGAGCTCCGTTCTTCCAATGTCCAACTTTTCTTTTATCTGCCCGCTGCCACTCGCCTTTTCTTCCAATTTCCTCCGAAGCCTGCGCTGGAGCACGCGATAGCCACAGAGCTTCCTCCTCACACCAACCTGCTCAGGTCTGTGGGGCGGAAGGGCCCAGAGGGAGCTGGAAGCCTTGTGCCCTGTCTGCAAGAGGCTCTCTCTCACTGGCGGCAGCCGTCTCCCCAGCAGCCTGGGAGTCCGCCAACAGCCCAAGATGCAAGGGAGAGGAATTTTAACCACTCCACCAGCCCTTCTCGCTGGTCTCCAAGCCTCTCGGAGCTTAATCCCTGCCGCTGCCTCTTTTCTTTTTTATATAAGCTTATCATACTCTAAATTTCCCTTAAGTGTTGCTTTAGCTGCATCCAACAAAAGTTGAAAATAAAGATCTGAATTTGCATTTAATTAAAAATATTTTCTGATTTGCTTTACAACTTCCTTTTTAACTGATGAACTATTCAGAAGTATGTTCAATTTCCAAATGTTTGAAGATTTTTACAGTTATCTGTTTCTAGTTTAATTCCATTATTGTCAGATAGCAATCTATGTATGATTACAATTCTTTAAGATTGGTTAAAATTTGTTTTATGACCCTGAATATAGTATGTATTGATGTACTTGAGAAAGAATATATTTTCTGTTACTATTGGGTGAAGTATTCTATTTATATCAATTAGATACAACCGGTTGATGCTGTTGTTTAGTTCTTCTGTATATTTAATGATTATCTATGTACTAGTAATTATTATTGAGAAAGGAATATTGCAGATTCTATATAGGACAGGTGCTAGGGTACTAGGGTGGTACCCAATGATTCCTGCCTCCTGGTGTTCACATTCTTGTATAATCCTTCCCCTTGAATATGAGTGGGACCTATGATTTGTTTCTAACCAACAGAATATGGCAAAGATGACAGATGCTACTTCCATGATTATGTTTCATTATATAAGTATCCGTCTTCCTAGCAGATACCCTCTAGAGACTCTTTTGCTGGCCTTGAAGGAGTCAATAGCCATGTTGGGAGGCCTATATGGCCAGAAACTGAAGGCACCTTCTGGGAGTTGGGGGAAGCCCCCAGCTGACACCCAGCAAGAATCCAAGGCTGCCACTCTTAGAGCCATAAGGACATAAATTGTGCCAATAACCTGAGGGAGTTTAGTAGCAGAGGTTTCCCTAGTCAAGCTTCTCAATGAGACCTAGCCTTCGCTCGCACCTTGATTGCAGCCTTGTAAGACCCTAAGCAGAGGACCCAGCTAAGCCATGCCCTGAACCAACCCATACAAGCAGTGTGAGCATTAACGTGCCTTGTTTTAAGTCTCTAAGTTTGTGATAATTTATTACACAGCAATAATAACCAATACAGACTTCAACTATTATTATAGATTTATCTGTTTCTTTTTTTTTGTTTTTAGCTCTGTCAGTTTTTACTTCATCTATTTTGAAGCTCTGTTGTTAGGTGCTTATTCATCTAGGATTCTTTTGTCTTTTTGACGAATGAATAAATGGTGAACCCATTTATCATATAATGTGCCTCTTAATCTATGATAATTTTCATTGTGCTGAAGTATGTTTTGATATTGTTATAGCCACTCCAACTTTCTTTTTATTAGTGCTTGCGTGACACGTTTCCATTTTTTTCCTGTTAGCTTACTTATATCATTATATTTGGTGTCAATTTCTTATAGACAACACACAGTGTGGTCATTTAAAAAATATTCATTCTGATAATCTCTTTTAATTGATATGTTTGGGTCAGAGGTCAGCAAACTATGGCCTGTGGGCTAAATCTGGACATGCTCATGTATTATTATGTAAATAATATATAAACCACAATGGTTTTGTGGTGCTTTTGCACCACAATGGCAGAGTAGAGTAGTTGCAACAGAAGCTGCATGGTCTGAAAAGCAAAAAATATTTACGGTTTAGCCCTTTACAGAAAAAGTTTACTGATTCCTGGCCAAGGCCACTTACATTTAATGTAATTATTGATATGTTTAGATTTAGGTCTAACATTTTATTATTTTTCTGTATGTTTCCTCTATTTTTTGTTCCTCTGTTTGCCCTTTTCTACCCTCTTTTGGGTTACTAGAATATTTTTAATATTCCAGTTTGCCTATTATGTTTTTGACTATTTACATATACATACATAGCAATATAAATCAATCAATCAATCAATTTTAGTGCTTGCTGTATGAATTACAATGTATTAATACATCAGTAATTCTGATTACTTTACATTGATTACTGATTATATTGATTACTTAGTATCAACTTTATGAATTCAAGTGAAATGTATTAATGTTACCTCCATATAAACCTTTTTACATTCCCTTTGTGTTGTAATTGTGTTATGCATTGTATCTACTTACATTGAAAACCCATCAGATAATACTATAATTTTTTCTTTCAACTCTCAAACATATTTAAAAGAACTCAAGAGGGAAGAGTATTCTACTATATTTACTCAGATATTTACCATTTCTCTTGATTTTTTTTACTCCTGGTGTTCCAAGTTTACTTCTGCTACCATTTCCCTTCTGTCTGGAGAACTTCCTTCAGCAATTTTGTTAGAGAAGATCTGTTGGCAACTTATTGTCTTAGTTTTGCTTTGTCTTAGTTCATCCAGGCTGCTATAATGAAACACCTGAAACTGGGTAATTTATAAATAATAGAAATTTATTTCTCATAGCTCTGGAGGTTGGCAAGTCCAAGATCAAAGTGCTGGTAGATTTGGTGTCTGGTGAGGGCCACTCTCTGCTTCTAAGACAGCACCTTGTTGGTGTGCCCTCTGGAGGGGTTGAATGCTTTGTCCTCAGGGGTGGAAGATGATGACAGAAAGGAGGAAGAAGCTCTTTGAAGCCTTTTTTATAAGGATGCTAATCCCATCCATGAGGGTGGAGCCCTCATGGCCCAATCACTGCCCAAGAGCCCCATCTCTTAATATATCACCTTGGGGGTTAAGTTCCAATATGTGAATTTTGGGGGGATGCATACATTCAAGCAATAGCACCCTTCATCTGAGTATATATTTTATTCAGCTTCATTCCTAAAGGATATTTTTACCATATGAAGAATTATAGCTTGACAGTTCTTTTAGTTTAACAGTTTAAAAGTGATTTTCCACTCCTCTAGCCTTCATGGATTCTGAAGAGAAATCTGAAGTCATTCAGCTATTGGTTTCCTTATAACTAATACATCATTTTTCTCTAGCTGTTGTCACATTTTTTTCTTTGTCTTTAGTTTTCAGAAGTCTGATGATGTGCTTGCTCATGGATTCTTTGGGTTTGCTGACCTTTTTGAATCTGTAGGTTTATGTCCTTCACCAAATTTAGAAAGGTTTCAGTCATTGTTTCATTTAGAAAGTTTTCAGTCATTGTTTCTTCAATTTTTTTTTTCCAGAACCACACACTTCTTCCTTCTGTGACTTTGCTGACATTATTGTTTGACGTTTTAGTTGTCCCACAGGTTTTTGTTGTCCCACCGGTCTCTTAGACTCTGTTCTACTTTTTTGTTTCTCCTAGTCTTTTATTTTCCCTTTCTGTTGTTCACATTGGCTAATTTCTGTTTACCTTTCTTCAAGATCACTGATTTTTTTTCTCTGCCATTTCTATTTTGCTTTTGAGCCTATCCAGTGAGTTTTCATTTTGGTTATTATATTTTTCTGATATAAAATTTTCATTTGGTTCTTTTTTATATCTTTGATTTATTTTCTGAGGCTTTCTGCCTTTTCATTTCAGGAGTGTTAACCATTGCTTCTTGGAACATTTTTCTAATAGCTGTTCTAAAATCTGTGTCAGATAATTCTAACATCTGTGTCATCTGATGCTGGTATCTGTTTGTTTGTCTTTTTCCAAACAAATTGAGATTTTCCTGGTTCTCTGAGTGCTGAGTAATTTTGGATTATATCCTGAATGCTTCGAATATTATGTTATGAAACTCTGGGTCTTATTTAAGTCCTATGGAGAATGTTGACATTTTTATTTTAGTAGGCCAACAACCTGGTTGGGTTTAGGCTGCAAGTGCCCACCAGGACTCTGTGGAGTGTGGTTTCAACTTCAGGTCCATTTTCAAAGCCTTTGTGGTGCTATTCATACCTGTTCCACATGTGTGCCTCCCAGTTGTCAGTCAGGGATGCAGGTGGTGAGCCATCTTTTAGTGTAGTTTTCAAGTTTTTTTTTTTTCCTTTATTGAAGTGTACTTTACATATCATGCCTTTACTCCGCTTTAAGTGTACAATTAAATGAATCAGTGAATTTACCGAGGTGTACAGTTAATCACGTAAATCAAATCAAAACCACAATGAGAGACCACCTAACCCCAGTGAGATTGGCCTCTATCAAGTTTTTGTTTTGCTATTTAAGATCAGAGCCTGGCATGTGCACTTTGAGGATGTGCCATTTTTGTATGTTTTCCTCTCTGTGATCTCTCCAGTGTGCTTTGGTTCCCTGGGCTTCTCCTTTGTGGTCCTCTGGCCAGAAAGCTGTGGCTTTAGTTACCCTGCCCCTGGGGCTGAGCAGTGGGAAAACACTGGTATTAAAAATACAAAGGGGATTTTCCACACCCTTTTGGGTCCACAGATCCTCTGAACAGAAGGACGAGTTCTCCTATTTGAGGGTTTTAGGTGGTCATGGGACCTTGGTGCCAACTTCTGTCACTGCCTCTGCTACCATGGTATTTCCTGGCAGCTGCAATACGGGAGAGTAGAGAATGAAAAAAATAAAAAAAATAAAAATGGGTGACTTCCCCTACTCGTTCGGAGCATTAGAGGACCCTTTTCAGTTCTTTAAGCCAGAACTACAGGGTTTTCCCTGGCACTTTCTCTGTAGGTGTCCTGACACCCACTTGTGGATTTTGGGCTGCCTTGAATACAGGCCAGGGCAATTGGAGGAAAAGTAGGAAGCTTATGCCATTCAACAGTACTTTGAATTCTGGTATTCCTTAATTTTCTTGCTGCTATTTACTTTTTACAGTCCTCAAATAACTGCTCCTGGCACTCTCTCCAGGTTTTATAACTTCATTCAATGGGAGAGGCATGCCATAGTGTGTTTACTCCATCTTGCTCTGAACTGGAATGGGAGCCATTGGTTTCTGTCACCCTTATTGCACCATTTCAGATGTAGATGACTTAAAAGGATGAGGAAGGCTTTCTGTTATGACCTGGAGAGATCCCACAACATATTAATAAATGAAACAAAGTGGGTTACAGGGCACCTTATGTGGCATAATATATTCTCATTTATATATAATTGATATATTCACATACAGAAAACTTGGGTGTTCAGTTAATGTTTACTGCTGCAAGTAACAAGATACCTAATCAAAAGTGTCTTGAATATTAAGAAAAGTTTATTATGACAGGAAGTCAGAGCATGGTTGGTTACAGGGCTGGCTAATCTGCCAGGTTAAGAATGTCAGAGCTCTTAGATGCCTGTTCAGAAATTCTTTTGAACTTCTTTAAAGGCTAGAAGTTAGCGATAGCCCCTCTGTGCTCACTTTCCTCATATGGCAGTGTCCAAAGTCAAGAAAAACTACCTCTTCTTGTGTTTATATTTTATTAAGAAGGGAAATTTTTTTAAAGGTCCCTAACAGATTTCCCTTATGGTAATTAACAAGGGTTGAATCACATGCCCAAGTCTTTAGCACCAGGAATTACCAGGGTGAATGAAACTAGTTCATGTTTGTCCTTTGGTGCTGGGAATTCAGACCACTGAAATCACTTGGTCTCCCACTGCTCAAACAAAATCAAATTCATCCTCATAAGAAAGAAGGGAGGGGAATAAAAGAGGACACAAGTATATGGAAAGATAGCTTATGTTCATGCATTAGAAGACTTAATATTGTTAAAATGTCCATACAACCCAAAACAATCTAGAGATTCAATGCAATCCTTATCAAAATCCCAGTGGCATTTTTTACAGAAATAGAAAAAAAAAATCCTAAAATTCATATGAAACAAAAAGAACACTGAATAGCCAAAACAATCTTGAGAAAGAAGGACAAAGCTAGAAGTCTCACATTTCCTGATTTCCAAACATACTACAAAGCTATACTAATCAAACAATATGGTACCGGCATAAAGCCAGACACATAAAACCAGTGGAACAGAATAGAGAGCCCAGAAGTAAACCCACACCTATATAGTCAATTGATCTTTAACAGGGTTGCCAAGAAGATAGCAAAGGGGAAAGGACAGTCTCTTCAACAAACGGTGTTGGAAAAACTGGAATTCACAGGCCAAAAAAATGAAATTGGACCCTTATCTTAAACTATACACAATATTCAACTCAAAATGGATTGAAGACTTAAATGTAAGATCTGAAACTGTAAAACTTCTAGAAGAAAACATAAGGGAAAATCTTCTTGACATTGGTCTTGACAATGAATTCTTCTCTATAACACCAAAATCAACAAAGGGAAAACAGACAGGTGGGACTGCATCAAACTAAAAAGCTTCTGCGCAGCAAAGAGAATAATCAGAATGAAAAGCAGTCTATGCAATGGGAGAAAATATTTGTAAACTGTATATCTGATAAGGTGTTAATATCCCTAATATACAAGAAACTGCAACAACTCAATAGTAAAGAAAAAAAAGTTGATTAAAAAATGAGTAGAAAAAAATGAGTAGACATTGAATAGACATTTCTCCAAAGAAGATGTACAAATGACCAACAAGCACATGGAAAGATGCTCAGCATCAATAATCATCAGGGAAATGCAAATCAAAACCACAATGAGACATCACCTCATACTCATTGAGATGACTATTATTAAAAAAAAAAGAGATAACAAATTTTGGGGAGATGTCCTGTTGGTGGGATTGTAAAATGATACAGCTGCTATGGAAACCAGTATGGAGGTTGCTCAAAAAATTAAAAATAGAACTACTATATGATCCAGCAATCCCATTTCTGGGTATTTATCCAAAAGAATTGAAATCAGGATCTTGAAGAGATACCTATACTTCCATGTCCATGGCAACATTGTTCACAATAGCCAAGATATAGAAATGACTTAAATGTCCATTGATGGATGAATGGTAAAGAAAATGTGGTATACAATAGAATATTATTCAGTCATGAAAAAGAAAGAAATCTTGTCATATGCTACATAGATGAACCTTGACGACACTGTGCTAAGTGAAATAAGACAGTCATAGAAGGATAAATAGAGCATGAGTTGACTTATGTGAGGTATCTGGAGCAGTCAAAATCATCAAAGCAGAAAGTAGAATCATGGTTGTCAGGGGCGGGCAGGAAAGCGAGCTGCTGTTCAATGGGTGTAAAGTTTCAGTCACGCAAGATGAATAAATTCTAGAGAATTCTATAACATTGTGCTTATAGTTAATGTACTGTAATATACACTTAAAAATTTGTCAGGAGGGTAGAGCTCATGTTGATTATTTTTCACTCCAATAAAAACAGGGAGAACAGAGGCGAATGGTTTGGGTGGCAGCCAGCAGTCTCTGTGCATGTGTGTCCCAGTTCTGCCCTACTAACGGTGTTTATCTTTTGGGTGCAGGGTTTTGAGGAAATGTTCACTTTTTTAGTATTGGCATTTTCCACCTGATCCCATGTAATGACAGGAAAATAGGTGTTTCCTATTTGAGAAAAGATGAAAAAGGGTCCTGGCTTTTATATCCTTTGTGGCGCCTGCCTTGGCCCTCTGGCCCTCTCTGACCATCCCTTCTCTGAAGACTGGAAGCGCTCAAGGGCAGTGCCATGCAATTTACTGTTTCAGCCCACTTCTTGTTTTGTTTCCTGCTATGCCCTGTGTATTATTTATCTTCTACCCTTAACTGGGTTGTAAGCTCTTCAATGTCAGATACATTTCTTCGAGATCTCCCGGGCATCCAGGGCTGAAAACGTGGGTGGAGCACAATAAATACCCATCAAGTGATTTATAGAGTGGCCTGTTCCTGGGCAGGCCCTGGGGAACGGGGCTAATACATGGCTGTTTGCTATCAATCCATTTCTGAAAAAATACTATCACTTTTCTGCTTGGATTCCTGATGATAAGACACAACTCAAAGAACTGAAATTTTTCCAGGAAGACCTAAGTGATAGGAAGCAAATAATTACTTAATCAAAAGTCACATTTATGCCACTCCACAGTGTTGGTGTTGAGCAAGCCTGAATCTTATGAGAATTTTGCATGTTAATGGACCATGCATGTATTTTGGTTATCAAATAATTCCAATTTAGATTCAAAAATTCCTTCTTGGTAATCTACAAGGATTTGAATATACAGGATATATATTTAAATATGCCTTAGTTACCCAAAGAACACTCTCTAAATTTTCTGATAACATGCCTTAAAGAAAAAAAATGACACAAACGTATATTGTGTAGTTAAGTATATATACTTACATGATGCATTTTACCTCCCCAAATCTTTTCATCTATAGCACTGAATGTTCCAAGTGAATAGACCTTTGACACCATGACTCCAGTCTTTTTAAATAGGTAGGGAAACTGAGGCCCAAAAAAGGAAAGTGCTTTTCCAGGATCCATAGTAAATTATTGGCAGTCCTGGACTGGAATCTGGGAGGAATGACTCTTAGCCACTTTGCCAAGCTACTCTGAAAATCTTGCTTCCTTGCGGGGTTATTATTATTTTGATCATTAAGTAGAGTTGTTAGGGCATATCAGTTAATTAAGCAAGATGTAAAACAATAGGACCAATATTTGTGTATTTCGCTGAGAATGAGTATCCTGCATGCTTTCTGGAAGAGATGTTAGACAAAGAATTTGTGGTAGGACCTTGAGTCTGGGACACCAGAGGGACACCCCAAGAGGGTAAGGCATGGTGAGAATGGATGGATAAAACTTGAGAGAAAAATATCACCACCACGACAAATGTGCTACATCAGCCAGCTGTGGGGGTGGGCACTTTCCTTGTACTGTCTAGATGAGATTGGCCCCATTTTCTACCTCACGTCATGTGGTAAGTCAAATGCCTTCACCAAGGTTTTCGTGAATTCCTGCTTATACTTGTTTTTTGTTACCTCTGGCTAGGTTTGTGTCTTTGCCAAATTGTCATTTTATGCTGTGCTTTTTGAAACTGCTTCATTATTTTGCCCTGACATTGACCCAAACATGAGAAACAGACCTGTCTGTTTTATTCCCTTCCAGGCAAGGAAACTCTCCAAGGCTGTGAGGTCATGTCAAATTGGCTTCTACTGGTTACATGTAAGACAATCTGACCATCAATAAGACTAAGAACTGCACTATATCGAATACAGTCAGTATGTCTAAATAAGGAGTTCATAATGATAATGATGATAATAGCAATAAACCTCATTTATAACCTTTGGGTTCTATGCACTACTTTGAAAGGTGGTAAATAAAAGGTAAGTAATTTTTTTTATCCTGCCCTTATCATACTAACTGTTCCTCAGCGTGACCAAATCCACAAAGGGAAGTTTCTCTTTATGGAAGCTAATAGATACAGAACAAACAATAAACTTAGAATTCCACTATTTTGCAATCTCTAATGAAATAATGGATGTGGGCAATGATCATCAATAGTACTGGTGTCATAAAATGAGACAGAGTTGGGTATTATAGGTCTCCTGATGGAAATTTCCAACACCACTTATGCAGGAGTCTTGCCAAAAGAAATCAAAGAATTGGAAGAGTTGATAGGATTCCAGTTTGATTTCTTTTGGCAAGACTCCTTCGTAAGTGGTGTTGAGTGCTTCCACCAAGAAGGAATTTGTTTCAAAGTAGTCTGGGGAGGAAAACAATGGGTGGGCGTAGAGATGAAGCTAGATTGGCCATGCACTGGTAACTGTTGAAGCTGGGTCATGGGTATATGGGGCTTTGCCATGCTATTTTCCCTCACGTATAGTTGAAAACTCCCATAATTAATAAATTAGGAAATTATCCTAACATAGTGTAAGCAAAACAAAGCAATCACATACATGAAACAGCTCTGTGAGGTGGACTTTTATTTTTTATTTTTTTTGAGACAGAGTCTCGCTCTGTCATCCAGGCTAGAGGTGCCATGGAGTCAGCCTAGCTCACAGCAACCTCAAACTCCTGGACTCAAGTGATCCTGCTGCCTCAGCCTCCCCAGTAGCTGGGACTACAGGTGTGCGCCACCATGCCTCACTAATTTTTTCTGTTTTTAGTAGAGTTGGGGTCTCACTCTTGCTCAGGCTGGTCTTGAACTCCTGACCTCAAGCGATCCTCCTGCCTCGGCCTCTCAGAGTGCTAGGATTACAGGCGTGAGCCACCGTGCCTGGCCAGAGGTGGACTTTTATTGAAAACTCAGAGGTAATAGGGAGGTTGCACCAAGCTTCATGTATGATTAATACTGAATCTTAGCCTTATTTTTCTTTGAAAAAAAGCTCCTCAGCCTTTCCAACCATTCAAAATCCAGCTGTCTATTATGTTTGTTCTTCCCTCTGCCTACCACTACTTTCCATCTCTAGCAAGGCAAGAAAAAACTCCCGTTTTATTAGGTAGAGCTATTCAGTGGGAACTCAACTCTGAGCATTCCTTTGCAAGTCCACTGGTCCACTGATGAGCTATACAACAGGCGCTTACTCCAGATGTCACAGCTTCCCCCTGGTATTTGATAAGGTGAAGATGAAGCTGCCATAACAAAGTAAGCCACAGTGCAATGCCTCAAAAGCAGAGAAGCAAATTTCTCTTTTCTGTAATGGGTCTAAGGACGGGGAGTCCAGCTCCACACCTTGAAATCATTCAAGGACCCAAGTTCCCTCCATCTGGTGGTCCCCACACCCCTGGCCTGCAGAACCGTCAGTGAGAATGAGAGAGTGTGGAAGGGTCCACGCTGGTGCCCACAGGACCAGCCCAGGGAGTTACACGCATTGCCACTGCTCATATCCCACCCACAAGAACCTAGTTGCCTGGCTTCACTAGCCACACAGAGCTTGGGATGCAGCCTGGTCAGCATCCTTGTGCCCAGCTACGGCTCTGCATCCATGGCAGAAGGGGAGAAGGGGTCCTGGAGTGCATCTCTCTGCTCTCCGTCTCTGTGAGGGAACAGCGATTTTGTGCCCACTGATATTATAATCAGGACGTGGAATGCATGGCTGGTGGGCTGTCATTAAATGCAGCTTTAACTTTGTGCCCTGACCCCCTTCAGGGTTTCGCAGTGAAGGCAACCTTGCTCTGCCTCTGCGTGAAACCCTGTCTTGCTCACATCTTCTCTGTCCACTCTTTGGTAATAGAACGTAGTGTGGAGTTTAAGTTCCGGTTCAGTAATTAGAATGCCCAGTCCGAGATATGAACTCAATTTGGGGACATGTATTCGCCTTTCTTCCAGCTTGGCCCAGCTTTAGGGGACATGAGTGGCTTTCTCTTAGTTTCTGGCGGGATGGTGCAGGTGCTGGAGGGGGGAGGGAGAGTCCCTCTCGCTGCCGCTGGCTCTGCTGCTAGCTGGCATCCTGCCCCCTGGCCTGACAGGCATTTGGGAGGCTCTTCAGAGCTTCCTGGGGGGTTCCTTGACTGCAGCTCCTCTGAGCGGCCGGTGCTTCTCTATGCTGGGCAGCAGCTTGTGAGACCTCCGGCAGCTGGGGGAACGCAGTCTCTTGCTGCAGAGATCTCTCTGGCCGTCCAGGCGGCCCTGCTGACCCTCGCACATCCTGGGGCCGGCATTCTCTCACAGGGCTCACATCTGGTCCTCAGGAAACACTGATACATCCCTTGCTCGACGCTCTTCTCGCGGACCTTCGACCTCTTGATTTCCCAGCTGGAGTCGGAGCCCGGCCTTCCCCCCGCTCCAGCTGTGGGGGCCATGTTCTGAGGTCTCTGTGAAGCCCTCTGGGCTGGGGTAGGATTCACAGCACAGCCTGTTCCTGAGATACAATTCCTTTTGTATCCGTGGAGAGCGTGAGAGAATTCTCACGTGTGGGCCAGCTTCCTGAGCCCACCTGTCTAATGATCTGTCTCACTGACACTCTGGGACTGGGTATCTGTTGTCTTTGTGCTCAGCTGAAATGGAAGCAGGAGGAGTCCCACCCTGTCACCCCGTCATATGGCTGAATCATGCTGCTTGCAAAAGCTGCCTCGGTGGGTGTGGGTTTTAAATGATAATTTGTCTCTCCCCTCTGCAGCTGGAATCCCCTTGCCCTGGCCAGGGAAGGCGAACCCAGTGGGGAAGCCAGCATGGATGTCCTGTCCACCTGTCCCCTGGCCCCTCCCCTGTCCACGCCTGGGAAAGAAGGAAGCACTTGTGGGACCATCTTTCTGAAAACGACTTTTGTTCCCAGATTTCTGTGATGTGGCTCTTCTGGGGGAGTAACGTCTTCATACTGTACAACCTGTTAGTGCTTCTCAGCAAAACAAACACTTTGGATTCTGCCCACTTTGCCGCCACATAAATCGCAATTATTAGGTCAGTGGAGTGGTGGCAGTGAAGGGGGAGGGGCAAGCCTGTGTTTGTCAGACCAAATTAATGCACACCTTGGATTAATGTGTTCCCACCTTCACATGCCAAGCCCTTTCGAGGCTGCGAGTTCAACAAAAGGGTTTACAGCGAAGTGGGCAGGAGCTGAGTCCCACTGCAGCCACCTGGAGAGGGTGGCCCGCCTTTGTGTCAATTTGTCCTTGAGCCTCAGAGCCCCTAAAACTAAAGGACTCCGTTCAGCACATCCTGCCCTTGTGCCTGCTGGGTGCTTGTTATGGAAGACGACAGTTCGGGGATGGAGATGCCAGCTGCTGGCCGGGAGGAGCACGGAGGCAGAGCCTAGAGCCGCCAGCCCACTCCGAAGACCGGTCTGGACTCCCTCAGCGGCCACTGCGTCACCAGGACATTCATCCACGCCCCTCGCCTGGGGGCTCTTCCCCGGCCACCTCGGGAATTCAGCTGGCCGCCTCTCCTGCCCTCCCACTGCCCTTGCAGCTTGGGGTCCTGGGCTTCCCCTTTGAATCCAGTCCTTGGCTCTCCACACCTCACGGGTAAAGGTCCCTGGACTGATGACACGGGCAGGCTGCTGACGGTGCACATGTGGGGACAGCCAAGGAAAAGGAGGTTTGCCAGAGGCCAGAGCCTGGTGTGATGGCGTCCTGAGAGTCACTCTGCACGGGGAAGTGCAGGAACAGCCCACCTGTGTTGTCACTGCGTCAGGCTCCTGGGCACTAAACCAAGCAGAGACCTGTGGTTTGACTCAGGAACAAAGCGGTTTTCTCCTGTCATTCCATCGCTGTGGAAAGACAGCCAAGATTGAATTCAATTTACCTCCTCTGGGTGGGGAGTGACTCTTTCCTGACTTACTCTACGTAAGCCAGTAGTGGCTAGAAGGCATGAGGTGACCAAACGCTGCGGCTTGGCGGAGGAAATCTCCAGTCAACAGCCAATCAGCAGGGGCGCCCAGGACCTGCTCTGCGGACTGCGAGGCCCATGTTCTCCCCACGTCCGCGTGCTGCTGGCCTGCTGCTGGTATTTTTGAGTCGTTTCTTACCTGTAAGTTTTTTCAATTTATTATTTTTTGTGGTAAAAAACTGCATAAAATTGACCACCTTAACCATTTTAAGTGTACAGCAGTGTCAATTATATGCACATTCTTGTGCAACAGGCCTCTAGAACTTTTCCATCCTGCAAAACTGAACTCTGCACCCACTGAACAGCTCCCCTTTTCCACCTCCCCTCAGCTCCTGGCACCCACTGTTCCATTTCTGTTTCTAAGAATATAACTACTTTAGATACCTCAGGTAAGTGAAATCATACAGTTGATGTTTGTGAGGGGCTTGTTTCACCTGGCATGACGTCCTCAAGTTTCATCTGAGTTGTAGCGTACCATAGGATTTTCTTCCATTTTAGTTTTCAGAGACAAGGTCTTGCTATGTTGCCCAGGCTGGCCTTGAACTCCTGGCCTCAAGCGATCCTCCTGCCTTAGCCTCCCAAGTGGCTGAGACAACAGTTGCTCACCACCACACCTGGTGGATTTCCTTCTTTTTAAAGGGCTGAATAATACTCCATTGCGTATATATACCACATTTTCTTTATCTGTTCATTCGTCAGTGGACACTTGGGTTATTTCCACCTTTTGGCTATCGTGAACAGGGCTGCGGTGAACATGGGTGTGTGAATGTCTCCTCCAGATCCTGTTTTCAATTCTTTTGGCTACATGACCAGAAATGGGATTGCTGTATCATATGGTAGTTCTAGTTTTAATTAGTTCTAGTTTTAATTAATTTAATCTCTGTTTTCAATAGAGGCAGTACCATTCCCACCAATAGTGCACAAGGGTTCCAATTTCTCTGCACCCTCACCAACGCTTGTTATTTTCTGTTTTTCAGTAGTGGCCATCCTAACAAGTGTGAAGCGATATTTCACTGTGGTTTTGGTTTGCATTTTCTTGATGTTAGTGACGTTGAGCATCTTTTCATGTGCTTGTTGGCCATTTGTATATCTTCTTTGGAGAAATGTCTATTCAAGTCCTTTGCCCATATCTTAATATGGTTGGGTTTTTTTGCTGTTGAGTTGCAGGAATTCTTCATATATTTTGGATTAGCCCCTTATCAGATATATGGTTTGCAAATACATTCTCCCATTTCTTAAGTTGTCATTTCACTGTTGATTGTTTTCTTTGCTGTGTACAAGTTTTAAAGTCTGACATTGTCCCATTTGTCTCTTTTTGCTTTTGTTGCCTGTGCCTTTGGTGTTCTTAGAGGTTAAGGTTCAAGTGCAAGTAGTTCATTCAGGAGGGCAAGGAGACTGGCAGGGAAATGATGCAAAAGGAAACTGCAGAATGATCCTTCCCAGAGGGGGAGAGGCTGGGGTATTTCTGCACCATTTCAGGTTGGTCATTGGCTGAGGGTTGCTCCTGGGCAATGTTAATTCCCTGGCACTTCTGATTTGCCAGGCGGGTAAGCAGAGCTGCCTTCCTGGTTCCAGGACAGCCTTTAGGCACAGAGATGCAGGTGCTGGCAGCTGGGAGCTGATTGGAGCACCTAAAATGGTGGTGTTTGAATGAAGTGAGTGGAGTATCAACAGCATCTGCCACACCCCAAATAATCACAGGTTGTGAGTTCTAGTACTGATTCTGTCACTAACAAGCTATTTGACTTTGGATAAGTCATGCAACCCCATGCCTCAGTTTCCTCAAAAGCAGGATGAGGAGATTAATAATTTAGTCTCTCCAAGTAGAATATAAACTCCTTATGACCAGGCACTATGCTCTGGACACCTTTTCCCAGTGTATAGCATTAGTTCAGTTGCATACCTCACCTTGCTGCCTATTCTGGAAATTGCTTTAATCAAGACCTTTAGAGACTTGGAACGCGCAGAATGCTTGTCTTTTGAGAAGACATACAATGTTACCATCCATGTGGCTACTTCTACACTGGGACCTCCTTTGATGTTCAACACAGCTCTGTGAGCGGATTGAGCAGATGCTACTTGAGTCATCTGATGAAGAGGGAAACAGGGGCACAGAGCTCCGTATGCACTAGGTGCTTAGAAATGCTCAGCACAGCTAAGGACTGAAATGTTCCCTGTACTTTTGGCTGTATGGCAGGTGCCTGAACACGGATTCTCTGTGTACATGTAACTTTGAATAGACACATATTCTGCAATGCCACCCACAGTCATTAGGTATGCAGAGATCCTCCTCGGAAGGGGCCATTAACTACCATTTGTGAACTGGTCTAAATTCCAGGAACGGTGCACCCAAGGATGACCTTGGGTTCAGGTGTCAGTGAATTATGCTGCACGGCATCTTGTCCCATGCTCCAGACCTTGGTCTGAAGGTGGGATAATTGTCACATAGGCAGTAGGCATGTCCTTTCCATATTCATGGGCTTTCCACTTCTTGGTTGTCTGCTTGCTTCCAAGTACTTTCTGAATTAGTCTCTAAATTTTTTCTGACTTCTCTAAAATGTATGGCTTAATCTCCATCAGAACTTACCCATGTTTAGAAATAATCTCCAAAAGTGACTCTTTGACTGTTCAACCTATGGAAAGTTATTTTTGGGGATGAGGAAGGTCATGGTTACTACTTGGGACTTCTGAACTCGGAGCCTGTTGAAATTATTCCAAAGCTGGAGGTCCCTCTCTGTGATCAAGTTCCCATTTTGTACGAAGATGGTATCATAAGAATGTGGTTTAAAAGTTTTTTTTTTTTTGATCTGTTTTCTTTCTCTTTCCCCACTCTCTCTCCAGCCTCCTTCTAAGAAGAGCATGAATTAGCATCTCTGTCTACACACACACACACACACACACTCTCACACACACGTCCTCTCAACCTTTCTGATAAAGAAAAAGATGAAGAAATTGAGGTCACAGCAAAATAGGGTGTTCGAATGAGATAAATCCAGGGCAAGCACAGCTGGTATGCAAGTGCTGCTCCTAGGGTTTTAGGCAGATATTAGAGGTTGTTACAGGTTTGGGTCTTAACTTCTAGTAGCCAAAGCAAAGAAACACTACCCACAGAACTCACAGTTTCATTAGAAAAATAAAATCCAATTACTTAGCAGAAGCTCAGAGTTTCCTATTACCAGGGCCTATGGGCTCTCACTAACGCAGGGCATCATGCCATCCTTGGCCCGGCTGCAATCCAGCTGAGTTTGGGCTGTGCTCTGGTGTGTGGCTGGCATGGTTGATGTGTTGGGCTGGGGCAGGCTTGGGTGGTCTCTGGGGAGCTGGGGTGCCACAGGAAGGGGAGTGGGTCCCCGCTCTGTGCCTGGTAGTCTTGTGTAGCCCACACTGAAAGAGGACTTGGAGGCCACCTCCCTGTCCAGGCCAGTTAGGACATCTGAGCAGACTTAAACGAGGCCTCCCTGGGCTCAGGGCCCCCGGGAAGCATGCGTTCTGCCCTGAGTCTTGGCTGCCACAGATCCCCTGGTCTCCTGCCCTGCGAGGCCTGAAGCAGCTGCAGAGCTTCCCTGGCACTTGGGTGCCTAGAATGCAGGGGTGGGTGGGCAGAGCCTGTCCCTCGCTGCCGTCCTGTGTCTGACTCTCCACTGAAAGGAGCAAAGCAGGTGTCAGCCCCCCAGGGAGGTGTGATCTAAGGCAGGGGACAGCCGTTCCCTCAGAATCGTCAACGTGTCGGCAGCATTCATTCAGAGATGCATCCGGAGTACATGAAGAGATGCGATGGCCCATCTTTCCAGCCAGGGAGACTGACTCTGACCCCAGCTCTCTGGCAGTCACTGGAGTGAGCAGGCGGGGGAGATCTTGGCTCTCTGAGTGTGTATGTGAAGTTTTGTCCCCCAAAGGCTAACATGCCTCGGTTTCTCTCTAATGGGGTCCTCCACCAGCAATTTCTCCCTTGCTCTGATAATTTTCCTCAGGTTATTTCTGGTTTCCAGAAATCATGTCTTGAGATTGCAGCTCAGTTCCTGGCAATGCAGATAAGCACCTCCTTTCAGCGCGGGCTTGGGGACCTTTCCAGTGGCGTGAATTGCGGGACACCGGTGGCTGTGACTTGTGACTACTGTGGCCTCTGGTAGCTTCGTCAGCAGCTATGACAGAAACTCCTGGTTGGCTGTGACTTCGGTGATTGCTGTTGCTGGTAGCTTTCTGTTCTGCGTGGATCAAGGTTGTTGGGAAACTTCTTGTTCAAAGAGATGCCTCAGACTCAAAGATAATTTCTCTGCAGGAGTGATCAGGCCTTAAGATAGGAAATGCGTTTATTGAGCGGCTGCTGAGTACTTCCTGCTGCACAGCGCTGCCTGGGGTGTGGGGAGCTTTTTGCAGGCTTCAGAGTGCTTTTTCTTGCTTAATTTCCGCTGTGCCTCTGTGAGGGAGTCGATCAGTTAGAGCAGGTTTGTTTGCAGGTGACGTAAAATACTCCAGCTGACTCCCTGATCTATCCCTGGGTTTACTGGCCCATCCCGAAAGTGATGTGTCGGGAGCCAGGCCGTGCTCAGGTGAAGCTCGATCTGGGGCTCAGAGGATACCACGAAGGCCAAGCGCTCTCCTTGTCTCTGCTCTGCCTTCCTGGCATGGGCCTCATCCCCAAGGTTTGCACCAAAGGCTCCGGGAGCTCAGGAAACCTGGCAGCAATCCTTACAAGCGCCTGTGTCACTCAGTGGGAGAGAGGGTGTCTTCTAGAAGCTTTTTCAGCACATGGAGGAATGATCTCCATCCCACAGCCCCGGGAAAGCCTCCTTGGTGCCTCGGCTCTGATGAGCGTGTGTGTCCATTGGTGGGCCAGAGACGTGGGGTGCTCTGCCTGGCTCAGGGACCGTCCCCCAGAGCTGGGGATGGGTTTAACCTCACTGAATTGCGAGGCTAAGGATGGGGAGGGAAACAGGGCTCTGTCATGGCTGCAGGCCTGCAAAGGGCGTCTGCTGACTACGGCCGGGGAGAACAGGCCTGAGCTTGCCCAGGGTGGTGTAACGAGGGGGTGACACTCGTGGGGCGATTTTCCCTGTCCCTCATTACACGGTGAGGTCACTGGGGCTCGGTCCTTCTGTTTCTCCAAGACCCAGCACCATGCAGTGCCCTCACGGAGTGCTCACTGCGTCTCTGCTGAGGGGGTGGAGTACAGTTAGGAGAGTGTGCGGTGAGTTAATGGGACTGGTGACACTCAGTGGTGGATTGGATCAGAGACCAGGAGGTACGTGGGAACAGATCTCGAAGGGCTGTGAAGTAGCCGAGAGCCCCAGCTTGCTCAGCAGGGGTGCGACGTGCTGCAGCATGAGGTGGGCGACCTGCGGGAAGGAGGGAGCAGGATGTGAGCTGGGCGGCCGAGGTGCATGGCGGGAAGGCTCTGGGGGAGGTGGCAGCGACACGGCCCAGCCCACAGGAGGGAGATCCCGGGCAGGGCCCTGCAGGGCACGGCCTCCCCTGTCACCCCCACTCCGGCCCCCGGTTCCAGATACTGTGAAGAAAGAAGGGGCTGTCATGCCATTTAGGCACAAGATACAAGAAATTCACAGCAGAGCAACATTTTTAGGATCTATAGGGTTTAATGTTCTTGGAGTTAAATAGTGAAATGTGGGTGGAAATTTGGGTCCCATGCTTTGAACAGAGCAGGGTGCAGAGACTGGCGACAACAGCGAGCCTTGGGAGGCTAGACCGTGGCAGCAGCCATGTGGACCCCATAGGTGTCCCATGGCATGATGTGGGTGTCACAGGAGAGGCCCCCACACGTAGTCTTGCCAGGCAGTAGGTATCCAAGGAATGGGAACTCCCTCAATGAGCCTTGTGCCCTGCCCTGGCATGGCTGCTGCAGCCTTCTTGCTTGCGGGGTGTGGTTTGCTTCCCTGTTTTAGCAATGGAACAGGAGCCCCTGGGTCCCAAAACCATCACTGGCGGACACTCCCCCCACATGGCTGCTTGTCAGGGCTTGAGGCTGGCATTCTTCCTGGTCTGGGTTTCCCTGACAGGAGACCAAAGCAGAAACCCCTTGCTGGCCTTCTCTGCTTGTTAGGTCTCCTGCACCTCTGGTGAAGTGAGAAACCTCCCGGCCTCCCAGCCTGGCAGATGTCCCCTGGGAACCCATTGGCAGTACTGGCAGGGGGCATCTCTACGTCTTTCCAATGCGACACGTTGACCCTGGCTGACCTCTACTGAGCTCAGCTCCACTGAGGGTCATGCACACAGAATAGGCCCAGTGTCACTTCCTGGCTGTGTGCCCAATGCCACATGGATGACTCTTTAGCCCCAGCCTCGGGCATCTAGTCACATGGCCCTGAATATTTCTTTCTCCTGCCCTTAAAGAATTCCAAATGAGTTTTCAGGTGACTTACCCTCTGCAAATAATAAAGGTCATTTTAAACCTAGAATTCTTTCAGAGCTAAAAGAATATTACTCATCTTTGAATTCACACTGGTCATTTCCTAGCTGAGCCCTTAGAGATGAGTTGCAGCCTGGAAGGTAAGTGTGCTCTTTGTTTATATACTGACTTCTTTTACAAATGCCTGGAGGCAATTTCAAATAGGAACACATAAAATAAAACAAGGTAAATAAAGAACAAAGATTTAGGTTTAAGGAAAATAAGAATAAACAACATGCATTGAGCCTGGAGAGAAAGAAGGAATAGCACCGTAACAGGGCCTGTCTTATTGTTTTCAGTTGAGCCTGACATTTGACTCTGAGCTCCCTGGTGGCCAATGTGAAGAAGGAGGCAGTTGCACTTTTCTGTTCAGAAAGGAAATCTAGGGGTTGTGCATGTATCTTAAACCCATGATCTTTTTTAATCTTCATAATCCAACGAAATAGGTTTCATTATGTCCAGTTTATAAATGAAGAAATGGCATCTCAGAGAGTGCACAGGACCTTGGGGCTATACAGCTGTTAAGTAGCAGGAAGGAGATATGAACCCAGTTCTGTCTGGTTCTGTGTCCTATGCTCTTGACTACAGGCTCCACATCTTTGAGGTGAAGGGGCAAGCAGATAGCACTATTGGCCCTATTTTGTTCTCTTAAAGGATTCAAATTGACCCTCTGGCCTGAATGAATGCTCCTCTGGGCTGGGTTTTCCGAGGGTGCTGCCAGAATAAACCCGGGCCTCAGCACAGTGCTGGTGCACCACAGCTCTTAGTGACTCCATGGTCACAGATAAATCAGTGGTGCTGTGTCCACAGAGAAAGGCCAGCGAGACCCCCTTCCCCTTCTCTCCTTCTGGGCTCCTTAGTTCCTGTTCTACATCATCACAGGGCCCTTCTACGGCAAAGGCCCTGCTTTTCATAATCCCAGTTTTCCAGAGGTGATTTTGATTTGAGGGAGGGGTGGGTAGTGTCCTTGTGGGCTGCCCTTTGGGCAAGGGACAGATGCATTTGGATGAAAACTGGCTTGCTTAGTGAATGAACTAGTAAAAGCAAACCCAAAGCAACGTCTAGACCAGTCTCCCACCGTTCCTTTGTTGTGCAGTACAAAGAGCTCGCCTTGTCTTTGAGCAAGAGAAAGGCTTAGTCTAGCAAAGACGAGTTTCTGGGACAGGGTATCCCGAAGGGAACGCCCACAGCTTTTGGAGAGAAGACAGGCTGTGGGGACAGAGGGGGTCAGAGGAGAGAGCAGCCCGGGGGCAGCAGGCACGTACTCCGCAGTGGCTGGATGGGAAGGGCCCTCCAGCAGGCCTTCCTCTGCCACCTGGCCCGGGAGGGAGGAGCTGCTGGCTGAGCTGTCCTTTGCTCCTCTTTCTCTGTAGGGGCTTCTCCCCTGGGGCCAGGCCCTCTCCACCCACTGCCCTTTGCTCTCTCCATGTCCTCCTCTTTTGCTTCGAGGTGTGATCATCAAGCCATTAGATCAGGCCCCGCCCGACCCAGGGAAGTATGCTCACTGCCATCTGCTGTGAAGGTTTGTGGAGTGGGGGGCAAAGGCGAGGAGGCAGAGCTGAGAGGGGGAGAACGGATGGAAACACGCCCCCGGCATCGTTCTCATCGAGAATAGCCAACCACTGTCTGGGCAGTGTACACAATTTGAAGAGCACACAGGGAAAGGCAGAACGCGAAGGAGCCTCTTAGCTGCATTAACGCTCCCGTCAGTGGCATTACCAGCACAGCAGATGGTAGACGGCCGGCGGAACTGGAGGAAACCAAGCATCCTTCATGGCTCACTTAAGGCAGCATCTGGGGCGGTTTTGTTATTTATGGAGTCACGGAAATAAGCTCTACTACACCGCGGTGTGTTGTTACTTAAATCCCTTCTCCTCCCGAATGCGGCGTTGGTAGACTCCGCATGGTTATTACGGGCAGATTTGTTTGATTTCAGGTATGTGTTTCTGGAGTGACTAGCTTTTGGCAGATCGACCTGAAAATTAATTTAAAGCACTAAAGAGAGGTATGGGGGAGGAGCAGCTCCATTCAGACGTAGCACAGGCGGGATCTATTTCCACAGACGCTGCGTGTGGACATTCAAAGGCTGTGCGATCACAGGAGGCCTCCCTGGACCACCTCCATCCAGGTGGGTTCGGTGCACGAAAACCCCAACAAACTGGCACTTATCAGATAGAGTTGGGGAGTTTGCTTGACTTTTTGGAAGGATTTTGCTTTATGGAAGCATTCCTTTAAACTTTTGCTGAAAAGAGTGGAAAAAAGACAGCAGAGAAAATAAAGGTCCAGCGTGAAGAACTCCTGAGCTTTAAGAGAACTGATGAAGGAAGATAATTGGAAATAATGGGGGGGGGGGTCTGTCCCATGGCGCTAATGAACTTGCTTTGGGATCCCTTATTAAACAGTTAATTTTTTAGGAAAACTAGTTTATAACATTAAAATGTAATACATATTCTTGGCTAGATTCAAATTGTCCAGAAGGGCATATGGTGAAAAGCATAACATCTCCCTCTCTGGCCCCTCCCCCTCAAGTTACCATAATCAGTCGCTTGTTGCTCATCTGTCCAGAACTTCCCATGCAAATGAAAGGCTATAGATCATATCATTTAACAAATCACAGATTGGCTCACGCTGTATGGTTCATTCTGCAACTTGCTTTTTCGCTCCATGTGCCGTCTTGGAGATCTTCCTACACCCATGTAGTATCAGCATTGTTCTCTGAAATAGCCACACACTGTTTCACTGCATGGGGGCGTCATCATTTTTCTAACTTATTCTCTGATAAAGAACACGTTGCTGTTTCTTGGCTTTTGCTGCAAGCAGCACCCTCATTCACCTGTCCCTGTGCACATCCGCAGGTGTAGCTCACAGGTAAATTCATCCTACCTGCTAGTCAGAAATGAGAACGCCTGACTTTCTCTGCACCTTTCTAATGTTTGCCAACATCACAGAAGAAAATATTTTTTAATTTATTCAGTCACTCAAAGATATTATTTGAGCACCTACTATATGTTAAGCATTAGTAGTAGTAGTAGGTTACTACTACTACTAGTAGTAATAGGTTCTGGGAATACAACAGAGAGAAAAAAGGAAGTTTTCTGTTGGGAAAGAGTTTTCCCAGTGGAGCTTATGACCTGGATGGGGAGAAAAACATTAATTAAGTAATCACTCATATAAACATAAATTACAACTTTTATAAGCGTTATAACTACCTGGTAGTTAGGAGAACATACAAAATGGAGAGTTGATCTAATGCGGGATGGGCCGGGGCATCAGGGCAAGTTTCCCCAGAAAGGGACAATTGAGCTGTCATCTGAAGAACGAGTAGAAGCTCCTCAGGGGCAGGAGGAAGAAGGCAGAGAGGGAAAAAACATCGCTGGGAGAAGGTACACCCCACGTACTAAGGTCCTGAGAGAAGAACCGGGTGGGGAGAGCTGAGGAAGGAGAGGTGGGTTCAGGGCCCACGCAGCACACACTAAGGGTTTAGAAGCTTTCCTAAGAGGAGTGGGGAACCTTTGAAGAGGTTTAAATAGGGGAGAGACATAATCAAATTAGTGTTTTGAAAATATCACTGTGTTTGTTTTGGGAGGGAGACAAAAGAGGCATATAATTCATGTTGCTGTAATTTGCATTTACTCAATTTTGAGTGAGGGTGACCATATATCCTTATGTGATGGTCAATTGCATTTCACTTTCTTTGAATTGTCTGTTAATGGCCTTGACAATTATTTCCTATTGGGTTCATCTTCTCTGCTTATTGATTTATAAAAGCTCTTTGCATGTTAAAGAAATTAATCTTTCATTGGCCAAGAGTTATAAATATATTTCCTATTTTGTTTTTTGGATGTATTTAGCTACTTTTTAATATTTATATGATTGTATGTATCAATATTTCCTTTATGGTTTCTTGATTTTATGTCATGCTTATAAAGGCCCTATCTCCTCTGGGATTGTAAATGTATTTCCTCATTTTTCTAGTCATCATGTTTTTATTTCTTATGTTTTGATTGATTTACCCAGGATTTATTTTGGGGAGGAATTGAGGTAGATGTGCAGGTGTATTTACCTATGTTTGCTAATTATTGGCTAGTTATACCACCACCAGCTTATACATGCATTTCATGTTCATGCCAATTTGAAATGCTGTCTTTATCACCTACTAAATTTCCATTTGTAGAGTACACATTTAGATGCTACTTTATTCTTTGTTTTGTTTCATTGTATTTATTTTTGTCTATCCCTGAATAAGTTAGTACTTAAAGCATTGAAAGAAAATCCTAGTAACTTTGAAATATATTTTAATATCTGATAGGGTGCACCCTCATTTGAGTAGTTGCCCAAAACACAAAAGATCACACATATTGCTAAACACACAGAAAGAAACTGGCCCTGCCCCTGAGCCAAATGTCTTAAACCCTCATATAAACGCCACAATCTGACCCCCTTGCTGCAGACATCCCTGAGTAGAGCATGTCTTCTCGCTGTCCACGGCAAGGATGCTCAAGCCCTGTGTCTGTAAGTTCTCCCAATAAATGCTTTGCACTGGACACCCTGGTGTTTAGTGCTTCTTTCTTTGGATCCCAACCAGCTCCATTTTGGGACAGTTTGGAGCAGTCCTTTGCAGAAACTCCCATGCCACTGCTCTGGGGAGGGGGGGCTTCAGTTGCAGGTTTGGCCAGACTCTGCATGTACCCTGGGGAATGGGGAATACCAGTGATCTTCAGCTCCCTCTTACCTAAAAATAGGGCAAACCAATATTGCAGGCAGTAACAGAGTTTCAACTGTGGGACAAAATGGGGAAATGCCACCTGGGTAGGCTGGACCTCTCCCCCCACCTCCTATGCAGGTGCTGAGCTGGTTTAGCTCAGCGAGGTGCAGAGTACCCATTTTCAAGTCTCCCTTAACAGAAATAGCGTGGACACCCGGGTTCAAGTTTGTCATCCAGTTGCTCTGTGACCTCTCAGAGCTGCAGTTCCTTCTCCAGACAGTGGCGATAAGGATGCCTGCTTCAAAGAGCGGTTCTGAGAAAAAGAAATAGTATCTGTATGACACCTGGCACAATGTAGCTGCTAAACAGTGACCATTGTTATTAAGCATATCACACATTTGTTTCATAAAAAATCTATTGCTCTTGTAGTACCTAATGGCTTCTGTAACTTCTGAATGTCGATTTAAGGGCAGACCCCAGACCGGAGCTCTCAGGACCCCTGTGGTCATTGCCAGCTCGTTTGTTGGCAGTATCGAATAAAAAGATGGGGGGACACATTCTAAAATCAGAAAGCAAGCAGTGAGATAGGTTCCAAATGTCAGATTTTCACCCTGTGGGTTCCACCAGGCCCCATCCCTGCCCCCTGGGCTGGACAGCCCCAGCCAGCCTGCCCGGTATCCTTTGGGGGGTGGGTGCAGAAGGCTCAATTAGCATGCAGAGTCACACCAGCCTGTATTTCTGGAATGAACTTTTAACCACTTCCTCATTTCACAAGTTTAATTAGCTAAAACCGAGCCAGTGGTCTGGTGTAGATGGAAATGCTTTGAGAATAAAAACATCAGTTACTGTGAAAGCTTTCATGAAAGGAAATGAAGTGAACTAACAAAATAAAGCCCAAAGCCCAAAGCCTACCTTCCTGCCCCCATTTCTCCTCAAAAAAGTAAAAAAAAAATAATAATCAGACCTGGGTCAAAAACAAATTCTCCCAAGTGATGGAGATTTCCAGGCAGTTTGTGAAGTGTGTTCTCTAAAAAGCCACTAATACTTTCAAATATCAAGCCTGAAGCAGGCTCTAATCACCACGGTATATTTCATTAACAGAGAGGTCACAGAGCATTCTGGTCAAGAGTAGATAATGTAATTTTGACAGGAATGTGGAAATTCGGACAGCAGGCTTTAGTCGTGTTGCGCTTGGATTTGAAAGGCTGTGGCCCCTGGTTATGCGATAAATACCAAGTGAGAGGATTCGTGATGGATGAACCTGGAAAGTGCAGAGGGTTAGAGGGGCGGCGTGCAACGAGTCCCGGGCCCAGCGCGCGGGCGCAGGGTGGCCGTGTTCCCAGGCGCTGGGTGGGGACCGGCGGCCAGGCCCTCCCCGCGCCCCCGAGCAGCGAGGGCAGAGCGGCCCCCTGCACCAGGCCCTCTGACCTTACGGTGGCGCGGGGCCAGGGCCTTTGACAGCCTGGCATTCTGATTTTCCCCGTTCGGCCCTGGCTCCTCCGCCCGCGCCTCCCTCCGCTCCCTCGCGGACTCCACCGCTCCCGTCTGGGCGGATGCAGGCTGCCCCTGAGCACAGGGCACAGGGCTCCTGTGTGCCCTTGACCGGCCCTGCCTGCCTGCCTTTCCTGCGTCCTCTCCCTGCTCACCGTCACCGCAGCTGCCCTGGCTGACTCTGGCTTGTTCCTCAGAACGGAACCGAAGCATCATCTCCTTCAGGAAGTTTCTTTGGTGCTCCTCCCTGGCAGGGTACCTCAAGGCTGCGGTAGAGACCTGCTCTGTGCCCCGGTGGACACACGGCATCTCCTAACAGGGTGCCTCGACCGTCGGCTGGTTTGTGCACCTCTCACCTCTCGGGTGGGTGCGAGCCCCTGGCTTCCCAGCTCCCTGAGCGCAGCAGCGGGAGGCGCGGGTCGCAGGCCTGGCTTCCAGGAAGCGGGTTTGGGAGCCACACCTGTGGGCAGAGGGGAGCGAGCCGCATTGCCGCCGCCGAGGAGCGCGGCCCTGGGGGAGCGCGTGCCAGCTCGGGCAGAGCAGCTTAGACCTTCCCGCCCCACCAGCCATCACTGGCTCCGGCCACCCTGAGAAGGCCGAGGCCTCGGCTGAGGGCTCTCGCAGCTGGGGCGATGCCTGGCAGGCTGAGAGCCGCTGCTCTGCTGACAGCAGCCCCCGGGCCAATATGTCTTCCTCAGACCCCTTCCACGCTCATTCGTTGTAATTCAGCAAATACCGGAGACCCAGTATGGGGCAGGTGCTGCTCTGGGCGCTGGGACAGAGTGGGGGAGGACACGGACATGTCTCTGCAGTCCCGGCGCTGTGTTCTTGCGGGGAGACGGACGGTAAACACATGAGTAGATCAACTGCACAGTTCCACTGCCTCAGGGCCCTGCAAAAAATAGAGGGTGATGTGGCGATGCCAGGGAACAGGAGCAGGGAGAGGACCATTTTGGACAAGGTATTTGGAGAGTCATCCATGAGAAAGTGACCTTTGACCTGCAAGCTAGGGTGAGATGGGGTCAGGCCCTGCATTGCTGGCAGAGGCAGGAGCAAACACGAAGGCCCTGCCCGGAGGCAGGGTGCAGCTTGGCGGTGTGAGAGCAGTGAGGTTGGAGAGGAAGGCGGGGACCAGGTCTTTGGTTTGAAAATCAACATAGAGACTGTACCGCAAGTACTTTGGGAGGTTCTTAGAGCATTTGCGGCCGGGAGTGTGAATTTATCTGATCTACATTTGAATAGATCCTCCTTCCGCTGTGAGAATGTGGGCAGTAGAGGTGGAGACCAGGAGCTGGGAGCGTAGGAGGCAGCAGCAATCCTAGGCAAGAGATGACTGGGGTCAGCGGGGGTGGGGGGGGACCGAGCCAGGGGACAGAGGAGGACCTCACGGGGTCGTGGATGGACTGGCTGATCACCGGAGGTGTCCCATGGGGACAGGAGCTCCTGGGGGTTTGGTTTGTTCTCCCAAGCGTTCCACTTCCTAAACCAACGGGGAACCTGTCTATCTGTTTTTTCCTTTTCTCCACCACGCATTTCCTGTGGGATGTCCCTTTCCTTACAGTTAGAGTTTGTCACTGAGAAGACAGGTAAACCAAGTCACGCTCATGTTACAGATGACTGGAAAGTGATTTATCCAGAACGTAATCTACAATGGTGGAAACTTAGGCAAACGTTGGGGTCCCCAGAGGAGAGAATGTAGAAATGTGGCTGCCAGCTACACCTGTGCACACACAGGCGTTTTTTAGACATTTTTTCGGGTGGGGATGGGGGTGGGGGTGGGGGTGGGGGAGGAGGATAGTGGTTATTCGGGCTTTTTTAAATAAATAAACAAAAGTTTGTGTTCTCACTACATTTTATCTCCTGTCCTGTGTGGAAATGCAACCAAATCAGATAAGTGCTAAAGAAATAGGAATCCAAAGTCAATTTCATGGACATTTCTTAATGGGTGAGCTGTAGAAAGGAAGGACGGCCAAGGCAAACATGACTGGCATTTCACAGCCAGGGGCTGGGGAGATGATGGATCCTACTTTCAAGCTTTGCAGTCTCAGGGCAGATCTCAGCAGAAAAATGAGCTGAGAAACTCATGGGGGGCAGCGCAGGAGACTGGCCATCTGTGGAGCCGGTGGGTGTCATTGCCAAGGGGCAGCGATGTGTCTGCACCCTGCTCCCCCAGCCACAGAATGGGCGGCCCAACAGGATGGGTGGGAGATGCAGGAGGGAGGTCTCAGGGCCGCAGGTGCATAGCGAGGTCTGTCCTCTAGAACCTCCTGAGGCTGGGACTGGGTCCCAGAGCATTATGTGGAGGGGCCACAGTTGTCACGGCAACTTCGAACTGAGGAACTGCACCTGAGCAGTGATAACACAGGACAGAGGAGCACCATCGGCAGCGGCCAGCACAGTGCAGGACAAGGTGGACGGAGTCCAGGCAGGCTGGGGACCAGGGTTGAGCCGAGGAGGGGGTGGGGCAGCTGGCGTCCTCATGGCCCTGGGAGGGACTAGGGGCAGGGGTCTGCAAGGAAACCACAGGCAGGACAACAAAGCAGAAAGGAGGGAGGCCGAGTGCCTGCCAGCTGGGGGAGGCTTACGACGTGCTCCGAAGGACGGAGGTGGCCTTTTAGACCTGAGAGGCCCCATCAGGATCTGCTGGTAGCACCAATGTGACTGGGCTCCAGAAGGGGTTGATGACCATCCGTGGTGGGCCACATGCTCCCTGTGGCCAGGAGGCAGTGCTGAGCCCACCAGTGGTGGTGTGAAGTTTGGGTGGAGCCTTCATTCTGTCCTACTGCCACGGTGTCCTGAGACTGAGCCAGCCTATGACCAGCATAAGCCCGTGTCTGTCCTGTAATGGTACTGCGACCTTCTCTAATTACTGTAGGGGGCATTCACTGGGTGGTGGCCAGAGTCTGGAGTCTGGAGCCAGGCTAGGAGGTTCCCAGCCCGCTGACTGTCACACGCTGCGTGAACTGGGGCAAGACATGGAACCTCACGAGCCTCCATTGCCTCACTGGAAACACAGAGGGTAATAACTGCACTTTCCCTGAAGTGTTGTTGTAGGGATTAAATGAGTTGATAGTTGCAAAGCACTTAGAACAATTGCTGGTACCTAGCAAACACTCAATAAATGTTATTTCTTATAATGTGTAACACCTGAGTGCTAGGAGATACCTATGTAGAGAATTATTCAAGCCTCCCATTGTCCCTGAGGGTGATATTATCCCCATTTTATACCGAGTTTGAGATTATGTAACCTCTGGAGGTCAGGCACAGTTACCCAGCCTTTCTGCTGGAAGGATGTGCAGGAAACTTGGCTGGCGTTATTTGGAATTCTTAAGGATCATACTTTCAGGACCTAATATTAGGTTCAGCAAGTGTCTTTGGTGCCTCCTACTGGACCAGGTGCCAACCCCAGTGGTGACCCATCAGTGCCTTCAGGTACGGGCAGGTGGGCCACCTGCTGCTGGTAGCAAGGGAATCTAAGGGGCTGCAGGGAACAGCATGGGACTGGAGCCAGAGGCAGACCCTGGCAGAGGTGAGGGGATGTGGGCTCAAGCCAACTCAGAAAAATAAGATGGTTGTTTTTCCATCAAAGGAGCTTTTAATTAACAGCACTGTCGCAGCCCAGAGGATTGGGGTGTGCTAAGTTTGTCCTGCAAAGGATAAATGGCCAAGCTCGGCCGGCTGCCAGGGTCTGCCATGTGCTTCTTCCCAGGTCGTGGAGCCTTGGCAGGTTCACACAGGCTCAGCATGGTGCGGATCTCTCGCTGCTAACCAGGCTGTGCAGCTACAGCACGGGAGGTTTTAGTTAAAGAGTAACTGGCAGGAAAGAGGAGGACTCAGCTCATAAACCTTTATTTAAGGAAGATTGAAGACTGCTCAGATGACTGTTTCGTAGCCCAGAAATCTGCATGTTTCTGTCAGAATGGTGCTGGAAATTAGGTGCCTGCCACGTTACTAGTTATGGAGTGTCCACCGTGTCCTGTGTTATGCTAGGCGCTTTGTAGGCACTGCCTCTGGTCCTTGCCCTGATCGGCAAGTTGGATGGCACACGGAGAGCACTGAGGGGAGGCAAGGGGGCTCCGCCAAGATCCCACGGTGGTGAGCTCCTGGGGTGAAAGTCATTGTCAGAACTCACACTTGCATGGACCCTAGCAGCTTCCAAAACTCCTCATCACAACTCTCTCTCATTTTGATCAAACTTGGTTCAAATGGGACTGAAATGTCTCTTTAAAGAAATTTCTGAGCATGACAAGAGCTGACCCCAACTGCAGCACAGGTGTCCTTCTTTAAGACACGACACTGATGTATAAAGTGTAACTGACATTCACAAGCAGGACGATGGGCAGCCTGCCTTGCAAAAGATCCGTAGCCTTTTCCTTTTGCTGGAACGCCCTTCTCCTCCAGTAAGACGTGGATTTGATGAAGAGGTTCTGTCTGAGGTAGACTCAAACAATCCAGTCAACATTCCACGTTCTCGGTCATCTGCTCCCACTGACCCTCCCCACGAATCCCTGTAACATCCTTCCACTCTTTAACACTCTGGTTGACATCCCGTCTCCTCTGAGAAGCCTTGGCTTCATCTTCCCAGACCATGGTGCCGAGGTTGCCAGATAAAATAAGGACATCCAGGTATATTTCAATTTCAGATGAAATGATACATTTTTGTAAGTATAGGTGCATCCCAAATATCATAATATGGCCCAGGTAATATTTGGGATACACTTATACTAAAAAAATTATCAAATGTTTATCTGAAATTCAAATGTAACCAGACATGCTATATTTTTATTTGCTAAATCCAGCAACCCCACAGCAGGTTCCTTCTCCTCTACTTGTTACAGCATTTTGTTGTCTGAATCACTCAGTTGTGCATTGAGTTATTGTGTTTGTCTTCTCTCCTTTGCAAGGTTGTCAGCACTCGGAGACTGGGGACTTGGCTTCGCATGGGACTGCACACAATGCCTTGTACACATACATGCTCAAAATTATATTTAAGGAGTAAATTAGTCTTCTAATAGGATTAGGATTATTGCATCTGCTAGACGGGGGGCTTTCTGTTGAGGCTTGGGCTGGGCACAGAGCAGAGCTCAGAAGATGCTCTTCACTTATCCCGTCTTTTCTGGAACACGTGGCATGTCCAATATATGTTCTTAACATGTTGATCTTTCTGAGTGTTTTTGGACCACTCGCTTTGCCCACACACCCAAAACAAAATAAAACAATGAAAAACAAGGCAAAGCCAAATTAAACTGAACTGAATGGAACTAAATCAAACCAAACTAAACTAAACAACTGGAGGTAGATAGCCTTGGTGGGGAGACTATTTCAGGGTTTTGACAGGCACCTACTGTGTGCTGAGGGCAGAGTGGCCCAGCGAGCTTGGTTTTAGCCTGCACTCTCCTCTCCAAGCCCAGCCCTGTGTCGGATGGATGGCATAAGCACAACCACACTGTGCTGTTTTCAGAGTTAGGGAAAGCTCATTTATTTCACATTTTTCCAATTCAGAATTGATCACGAGCCCCAGAAAGGCAAGACCACAGCTTACCTTTGTATTCTTTTGAACAAAACATTTGCCAAACAAAATAAGAATACAAACAGCATGACAGAGGTGTGCTTAACCTACTTAAAAGAACAAATTGCCTTTGCTTTCAATCAAACGATGCTGCTAATGCGAGATGTGTTTTTACTCATTAAAGGTAGACCAGCAGGGGGTCTGCTTGATAAGACAGACTGAGCAGTGAGGGCAGGAGGTAACCTGGGCTCGTGGGAGCAATTAAGTACACTTCTACCCAGTCGACACTCAGGCGCTTTCTCCCCTCCCCTGAAGAATGTGGAGTCTCAGAACTTGTGTGGGAGCAGCTGGACGTTCATCCATTCCAACCTTTGCCCTAGACGGGGCCATGCAACGTGGTCACGCCCCCCCAACACCTTGCAGTGGTGTGGGGTACAGCCCCTGCAGGTGCCAGGTCCGTGATGGGACAGGTCTCCTCATGAGATGTGCAGTCTCTCCGGGCACAATGCCAGTCCTGGCACCCTTTGTTCACGTGCCACATGCAGCAAGTCTGTTCTCTGGCCCAAGTCAGCCCCTCGCAGATCTGCAGGCAGCTCTCAGGGGCCATCGGAGCCTTTCTTCAGTGCACCAAGCTGACATGTCCCAGCGAGCAAGGTCTAAAGAAGAAAAGGCTGCGTCCCTGTCATTCCTCCTCTGCCCAGCTCCCTGGACCTCCTGAAGGGAAGATGGGACAAGGTGGGCATGACTTCTTTCACCTGAATTCTTCCTAGAACAGGACCATTTGTGTTTGAAAGAGACACCTCGGTAGGCTGATGGGGTGGGGACTACCCCAGGGGGGAGGCGTGGTCAGTGACAGGAGGTGGTTGGTAAACTGTCTTCCGCAGGGCGGGTTTGTCTGGATGAGCACCCTGGGCAATCGCAGAGGCAGGAGCTGGGAGGGGTGGGATTTCTTTGAACAATATAGGGAAGAGGAGTTTGAAATCAAGGGCAGAGAGATCCCGGAGGGAGGAGCCAGGGAAGTGGGGTTTCACACAGGACAGACAGGCAAGCCCCTGTGGGAAGGGGTGACCCAAGGGGGCCTTTGAGAACAGAAAATATCTGCTATCGGACTGGGGACTGAGTGGTCCCCAAACACTCAGAAACATCCATTCGTGAGCTTCATGTCTGTTTTCTCCCTTCCCAGACTCAGGAAGCAAAGGCCCAGGAGCCAGCCAGTGTAAGAAGCTGCGTGGTGTGCCCTGGAAACTCGGCTCCCCTTCCCGGAGGGTGGCACACTTCCCCCAAAAGACCCTGCTGGAGGCTGAGTCTTAGCAGAGAGCTGCTCCCCAGCCTCTCCTCACTCGTCCCCTTGACAGAGAGCAACTCTTGCTGCAGGCGCCGCTGCCTTGCTTGGCACTCACAGCCCCCCTTGGTTATTTTCAAGTCAGGCGATATTTCAGCTGTGAGCACGTATGCGGATCACTCTGAACAGAAGCCTGTCATATGCTTTATATTCATGAAAACTACAGAGCAAACGTTTTAGAGCCAAGCCATCTTGCAGTAATTTGCATTTTAATTAATACTTCAAATGAATTGCCTTTTTGAACAAATTTCTGTTTTTGGCTTTTGGAATCTTTAAGAGCAAAGACCAGGTATCAGAGTCCCAGCTCCAGCAGGCTGTGGCTGTCTTTGGCCCCCGTTTTGGCTGGCTCGGCCACACTGGGGCTGGGAGAGAAGCCGGAGATTTGCTTGGCTGCCAATTGTTCTTTAGTGAGGGGCTGAAAATCCTTAATTCCTTTCTTATAGGAATAAATGTGTTAGACTTGCTATCTAAATGATGGTTGAAGGAAATAGAGGTCATGCATGAAAGAGACAGTTGTCAAAATTCCTCAAGCTATATAAAGGAGGCCTAATGATGTTATCATTATTTTTTGTAATTCTTCACGACTTTTAAAAGGCAAGTATATATGCAACAGTGAACATACACAGATCTGCATTAGTTTGTTTTTACATAGATGGGGTAACTTTGTTCTTCAATTTGTACATATTGCCAAATCTTATCTTTATACATAAAATTTTATGAATACATAGCCATGTTTTTTGTTTATGTATTATCTGTGGTTGCTTTTGCACTACAGTGGTATAGTTGACTAACTGCTAACAAAGACCATGTGGCCTGCAGAGACTGAAATATTTACTATGTCCTTACTATGTCTGTCCCTTTATGGAAAAAGTTTGCTGACCCCTGTTTTAACTTAATTTACTTTAAGATCTTTCTATCAGTATGTTCAGCTCAACACTACTTAACCTCAGTATAGTATGGCAGAATAATTTGGTCATTCTACTATGGATGGATTTTGGGTGGCTTCCAACTTTATGCTATTATAACAATGCTGCAATGAATGGTTCTAAATATGACTTCTTGTGTACATATGCAAGGATTCCCTGAGATAGATACCTGGAAAGGGGAGTTGCTGGATAGAAGGATATACCTATTTTAGATCTGGATAGAGCTAAATTGCCCTCCAAACAGCTGTACCTGTTTACACATTTGCCAAGCATGGATGAGAGTACCCATTTGCCTGAGTTAAAAAAGTTTACTCTCAAGGTCCTGAATTTTGGAAATCCTTTTCAACCACACATAGGCCAGCCCATCTTATTCTGTGAATAAGACCCTCAACCCCCAATGCCTAGAGAAGGGAAGGCAAAAAGTGTTTGGAAAGTTAAAGTATTTCAGAACATTTGGGTGCTAAAGTGGGAGAAACTTCATAGACTTCAGAGAAGGGAGAATTGCCAGAAAGGCTTCATGAAGAGGAAGGGCTTGGTCTGGGCTGGAAGAATTGTTCAGATTAACAGAAGAGAGGTCATCCTGTGCACATGAAGTGGGAACTGGCTTCTGTTTTCTCTGCAGCCCAGTTGCTGCCCACGTGCCCACGACACGGGCAAGGCAAGTTCAGTTTTCGTAAGTAGTTCAGATGCCAAATGCCTTCTTTCAGCACCAGCAGACTAGACTGGTGGGGGCTGAAGACATGCTGATGGATGTGGAGGCTAAGCTTCTGCTGCGAGTGGGGTGGGGGTAGCAGTTGGTAAATGTTTTACGGTGCAGAGAGGAAGCATCACAACAGCCGTATTTGTGTGCAATGGAGGAAAATCAACTCTTGGCTAAGGCTGTCACCAAGAAGGCGCTCCTCCCTCCGAGCAAACAGGGTATGTTCCCTTCTTCTTATGCTGGGGTGGGCAAAATGCAGCTCAAAGGAGAAGGAAGATGGTGTTAAAGAAAAAATTATTCAATGACACTTGTTAAAGAACAGCAAGGACGACTTTATTCAGGACCGTCACAATGAGTACAGGCACCACTGCAGTGGGATTTTGCCAGGGGGAGAGAGATTGGACACAACTCGAAGTACAGCATGCACAAGTTAGGATTTATAGCCAAGGAGCAAGTTAGGAGAAACTGGATGGAAAATTGCTAAGAGTAAACGGGTAAAGGGGATTCTGGCTAAGCCAACATAACAGGATCCTTGCTGAAGACGGGCAAGGTGATAAAACAACACCTAGAAGATGGCAGAAGAGGAGGAAGTGGATCAGATATCAGGGGTGATCAGATACCAAGGGTGGGAGGGTTCTTGCTAAGCTGACTTAGCAGGGTTCCTGCAAGAGCTGGATTTTTACAAGGAAGTGCACAGATGGCTTAAGAGAAGGCTCAGGAGACTGACTAAAGTTTGGTCAAGCAAAGAATCTTTGTCAATGGCCACTGACCAGGGAGCTCAGAGCCCTTGGGCTGGAGGATGATGCAGGGGCCCTGAGCGCACATGGGTGGGGACGCTGCTCCTCGGGGGTTAGGTTATTTGCATAGATGTAGAAAGCAGCAGAGGGAAGGAACCTCCTTAGGAAGACTGTAGAACGGTGGGAATAACAACATTTAGTGAGTGTTTATTAGACACTGGCAACGTCCCGAGCTTTTTTCAAGTTAATTCAATATATTAGTTAGGGCTTCCAGACACACTGAAACAGTAGAGGAGATTTGTTATGGAAATTGGCTTATGCGGTTACGGAGGTTGAGAAGTCCTGTGATCTGTCATCTGCAAACTGGAGACCCCAGGAAAACTGGGGGAGAGATTCAGTCTGAGTCCAAAGGCCTGAGAGCCAGGTGCTGCGACGTCCAAGGGCAGGGGAGGATGGATGGCCCAGTCCTAGAAGAGAGAGCAGATTTGCCCTTCCTCTGCCCATTTGTTTTTCCTGGGGCCTCACGGGGATGAGGCCTGCCCCCGTTAGTGAAGGCAGATCTCCTTCACCCACCTGCTGATCCAAATGCTCATGCCCCCCAGAAACACCCTCTCAGACACAGCCAGAGACACTGTCTCCCAGTTCTCAGGCCGTCCCTTTACCTAGTCAAGTTGACACATAAAATTAATAACCACACTCATCTAGCCCCACAAAAACTCTGTTTATCATCATTCCTTTTCCTTAGATGAGGAAAATAAGACTTAGAGCAGTGAAGTAAAATGTTCAACATGCAACAGTAAGAGGTGAAGCCAGGATTTGGACTCTAGACACACTGATTCACAATCCCTGCTCTAAAGTAAATCATTTTGCTGTATTAGCTTTGACGGGTGGTGTGTCCTTGTGCAAATTTCTTAACATCTTTGTGCCGCCATTTGTTCATTACAAAATAGGTGTAGTGCTGGTCCCTCATAAGGGAGTCGGGCAGGTGAAATGAGATGCGCATGCAAATCTCTTACACGGGGCCTGACTCTCAACAAATGTCAACTGTTATTGTTACTTCTCCTACGCCGTCTACTTAGGTGAAGTCTGGGAATTACAGACGAGGAGACCGAGTGTTTGTCACACGTAGTCATAGGGGCTCTGACTGAGCAGACGGGCAGGCGAGGAGATCCGCGTGGGAGAACCCCTGCAGGACCCGAGGGTCACCAGAAGCCTCCAGTCAGGATGAGGATGGAGACCATGACTTAGCAGAGAACTCTTCACTGTCCTCTGAAGAGGAAGAACCTGCAGAACCTGCAGGCTACCCAGGGACCCCAGGGACGGTCATTTACAGGGTGCCCCGTCAGCACGGTGATCTTAACTCGCCAGGATACTTTTCATTTCAGGCAGTGTGTGTTCCGTCACATTCAGCAGATCCTTTTATTGTCCTGGTAAAATTGTGGACTAAATACCACCGCTAGTATGGTTGCAGGGAGCTATGCGGGTGGCAGGGACCTCTGTCACTGTTGCAGACAAGGTGCAGGTGCCCAGGTGAGCGGCCACGGGGCAGCAGCCCTGATTGCTTTGGTGCCAGACCTGATCTTGCATCAGACTCAGCTGAGGAGTGGCTGCTGTGCAGCCCTGGTGCCACCCAGGGACACTGATTCTGCAGGTCTAGGGACCAGAGTGAGCGTGCATGGTCTGCAAGCACCACGGGTGGTCTGGGCTCGTGGCACTCACACCCGTCTCTGAGAAATAGTGGTGAACAGGATGCTGCCTCGATGAGGCGAACTGTCCCTGTGTGCTACAGGACACTGCACAGCTGAGGCACGCCTGCGAATATGCCTATAGGAACCCTTCTTCTTGAGATACACACCAGCTTCATAAAGACACACACGTCATTAGGGGCAAACAACTACATTCCCTGCAGAAACTGATGTATTACCAGGTTCCAGCTTCCTGCTGGTTTGATTCCTGATCTTGAAAAGAAGTTCAATTTGAATGTTAAAACATAAATATTTGCCATATATTGTTTTCCATTAATTGAATTCTCTCTGCAAATTGTTCTCCCTTAGTCAAAGTCTGTAAAAGTCCTTTGAAAGAACTACTGTTGTCGGGTCTAGCTTGCTCAGCCTTTAGAATTCTCCAGGGGTGAAAATGTGCGCTGGATTCAGTTTTGGCATGTTATGGGCGAGTCATTTGAGGAATGTGGGAACATAGTTTTGACATTTTAAGCACTGATAACATTTGAAATCAAGGCAGGATAACGACTTTTATTAATTACCCATGTCTCCTCCCGCCCTCTGTCCTCCTCCCCTCGCCAGCTGTTAAACGTTTGAGAAAATGGTAAATGAACATGGTTATAAGCAATTATGAGTTTTCTTTTTTAAGAGACAGATGGAATCAAGGTTTCTATTTTAAGAGGTTTTCAAATTTAGGTTATGTCTATACAATGCCACATTATTACAAGAGAACCATATGTTTTCTTTCAGTGCCATCAGAATTTCGTTCTAGAGTGGGCCAGAATCAAAGGTCAGTGGCGCATACTACCGCGTCCGTAGAGACTCCACTGATGCAGACTCTGCAAGCTGATATGCTACTTTCCCCACAGTCTTTCATTTAATCCACACAGTCCTTCCCTTAACCCCGGGCTGGGTCTTGTGCAGTGTCATCAGGGCACAGAAATGAAAATACACGGTTTCATGTCCCCAGTGAGCACCGTTGACTTTGTGTGGCCATGCGGGTGGGCTAGGCTTCAAATAATGACACTTCCAAGACTCTTCCATTTCTCTATCCATAGGAAACCCTGCAGGGAATTATTAAGCAACCCCTCGTGTGACGCTTCAAGCTTGTAGCAAATCACTGGACAATCAACACCTTTGAGAGATGACTATACACGTTGGCCAGCAAGTCAGAGACAGGCGACCCCTGTCCCAGGGGCATTTGGCTTGAGCTCCTTTAGGTGAGTATCTAAGGTCCCTAAGGGAACTCTGGATTCAATGCCGCTGGTTCCTTAGAGCATTGACTCTCAAACTAGAGTGTGCATCAGCTTTACCTGGAGGGTTTGTAAGAACTCGAATTGCTGGGCCCCGCCCCAGGCTTTCTGATTCCTTAGGTCTGAGATGAGGCCTATAATTTGCATTTCTAACAAGGTCCCAGGGGTGCCACTGCTCCAGGAACCACACTTTGAGAATCACTGCTCTAGTGAGGTCTTTACTGACACGAATGAAAATGCCTTTCAGTAAATAAAACTTCCAATTACTGAGCTTCTATCAGATGCTAGTACTGTGCTGGGCACTTTCCATGTAAAAGGAGTGGCAAAGAGATAAAGGCAGAAAGTGACTCATCCGGCTCCTTAGGTGAGCTCCGAGTGGCCTGTGGCTGGCTCCTTAGAGGTCTCTGCAGAGGCCACACTGCAGGCTGAGTGCCCCAGAGGGAGGACCGGACCGGGCCGGGCCGGGCAGCCCCCAGCCCAGCACAGTGAGCTCCCCATGCTGACTGTGCCGGTACTGACTTCTGCCACATGGTTCTTGGGAGATTACGCTGCTTTTCATACAACGACTCCCCCGCCCCAATCTAATGATTTTTGGCCCTAAAACACACTACATAAATACAAAGCTGTGTTTTGGCTTTACAGTCTGGGGCAGAAACACACTCAGCAACTTGATACAGTAATTTCTAGTGAGAGAAGATCACGTGGGACAATTTAAGTCTGCGCTGCTGCGGAAGCGCCCGGATGGTTTGTGTGCGTGCTCGCGCCAGGCAGAGGGACAAGCAGGAAGAGTCTCTGCCGCCCTTTTATCCGCACAATCCCCACACGACTGCCTCACGTTTTGAAGCCCCCTGTTTTCCAAACTATGGATTCTCCTATAGATGCTTCTGTATCAGGAGCTTCTTCTAGTGTTTGAGTTTTAAGGAAAAGAAAGTTACCATCAAGCTCGCGTGATTTTAATACGAAATGCCTGCCTGGAAGTTGGCGCCCTGGCTGTCTGCTCCCTGCCAGAGGCTGACCCCTTCCCGCCCCTCCGCCCCACCACTGAGCTTTCCCTGCGTTGTGTTTTATGTACAAACCATACTTACTTTCAAATTGTTGTTTATTACTTGAACTTATTTCTAGGGTTTGATGGATATTTTTTCTGTCTGTAACAGTTGAAAAAATTTCCCATTAAATTAATGCAAATATTTTTCCTCTTGATGGCTTTTTACTAAGCATCCGGGTTCTCAGGAATGAATGTGGTGGTTAAGTCAGGGGCAGGGGTAAGGTAGGGCAGGCAGAGGAAGAAGGACTTGGCAATTTACCGTGAGTTGTTTCAGCTTACTACGTAGCTCTCCAACCAGAGTGAAGGATAAAATAGGGAGATGGAAGAAACAGAAAAGCAAGTTTGTCTCCCTGGAGGAGGGACACTGTGGAGGAGAGGGGGAGGTGCTCTTTCTTGGGGAGGGAGCGGGCCCTGTGAGGGAGAGTGCCTCTTGCCACCCATGCGCGTGCAAACTGGCAACCGTGCCAGCAAAGCATCATACGAATGGAGTGTTCTCTCTGTCTTCACTCAATGAAGGGTCCACAAGGGGACTTGGTTCATGGTGGAACAATCCAGATGACATATTCGTTGTTCAACGTCAGAGTAACAGCCAAAAATTGATGGCTCTTGTGATGACAGTGCCCTGGAGTGAGCTGAACCTCCTTGGCTGGTTTTGCACAGGCAGCTCTGTCTTCCAACCTGGCAGATGTCTAATGTCTTCAAATAAGCCTTAATGAAATGCCCAGCAGGTGCCACTAATGGTTTTGACCCCAAGAAAGAGACATGCTAGTTGGATGGTAGGGATTTGAAAACAATAATCATAAAACAAATATTTCCAGGCTTTTCTTTGCAAGCCAGTTTGACTGTGGCCCAAGGTTCTCGTGGGCTGGCGATGTGGGTGGGCTGGGACAGGCGCGGCGCTAGCAGGGCAGGTTGCTGTCACAGCTCTGGGGGCCCTTGCTCCACCAGCTGCTGCTTTCTGCTCTGTCCCCATCTGCTCGGTGCCTGGAAAGGTAATGACATTACCGTAAGGAGCTTTGGCATTTGCGCTGTAATCTTGCGGTTGTGTTTTGTGTGCATGTAGGAAGCTGCCTGGATGTTGTTTTAATTTTCTTAAGGCGCTTGGATTTTTTAAAACTCCTTTTTGTAGCAAAGGTAGCATGGCATTTTAAGCTAATTAGCTTGTTCCTTTTATCTTGTTCCCCTCCATGTTGAATTGGTTCTGCTTATAAAATGTGAGCTCTTAATTGCTATTCTTAAAAGGCCATCTTGCTAGGAAGGGTCTAGTGAAGTAATGGCTTTCTTCTTAATTAATAGTAAGCAAGGCAGCTACTTGACTCCCTCCACCGAGACCTAGAGGAGCCTGACCTCTTTACGGACCCATGGAGACTCTCAAGGCTATAAAAGCAGAAGAAAAGTACAGAGTGTGCTTTTCAGACTGACCTGGCAAAGAATCCTGCTTCTACCATTTATGGTGTAGTAATGAGCAAGACACTCACCTCCAAGTCATAACTTCCTCCTCTTTAAAACAGGAACCTTCCTGGGTTGTTGTAGGGATTAGAAATAAGGTTTGCAAAGCTTCTGGTTCTTAAAGCATGGTTGGTGCTCATGTTAGGTAGATGGTAGCCACTACTAATTGGCTCTTGCTGCTCAGGGCCAGCCCTGGGAAGGGTGACACCAGTCCTAGAACCAGGAACAATAAACCAAGGAACCACCATGCACCATCTGGGGACAAGGTGGGGAACAGCAGGTAATGACTCAGTGTTGATGTTCCTACATTTCTCAGACTATCTGTTCAAGCATTTCGAATAAGAAACAGCCATAGAAACTAGAGATAATAAAGCTTAGTGATGCCTGACGCCTCCTTCTCCAGAGACATTTCAGGATAGGTAAGTCCCACTCCTCTCCCTTAAGGGATTTGCTTACATTCCAAGTCGAAAAAAAAGTGCTCTCTCTCTCTCTCTCTCTCTCTCTCTCTCTCTCTCTTAATCTCTCTCTCTCTCTCTCAGAGCATGGTGGTTTCCAGCAGCCCTATCTGAGATCACAGTTTTATCCACTCTGGGTTCCTTTCCTATGATGTGCAGGCACCCCCGGCTCTCACCATGCCCCCTTGCAGAGGTTGGGATTTAAGAAACAAATGCAAGATATTGCTTTGGCTGCTGCATTTGTCTCTGACCCAGGTGTCTTGTGTATATAAAATGGTGGCAGGCTAATTTGTTAACTCATCAGCAGGTACCATCTCAGGCTGTCACAGTTTCTGATATAACACACTAGCACCTGGTCCTGGTTATGCACGCAGACAATTCTCCCTATCCTGAAGGGTTGCTCGTAGGGAGAGAAGGACGACAATATATATTGTAGGTGTAGGAATAGCTGTAGACAGGTAGGTAGGTGGGTGGAGTGATGCTTGGTAACATCTGGCTTTCAGAAGTGATGATTTGATAGCCAGTCATTTTTGCATCCACCGAAACTGCTGTATGGCACGTGCATATACAAACGGGGATGAGATGACATTGAGAGAGGTAGAAGATGCTCAAGCAGCCATGTGGGGAGGGAGACCCGTCTGACAGGCACACGGAGCAATGTGGACAAGGGCAGCACCGCCTTGATCAGCCTCCAACTGGGCGGTCGTGACAGCATGTGGTGGGGAAAGGAAAGAGCAATGGTGGAGGCTGCGAGGGACCCGGATGACTTCCTGGGGCAGGTGAGAGTGGTGCTAGGCCTGGGGGTTGAGGGAGTGAGAGGCATTTCAGGCAGGGGGACCGTGGGTACAGAGGAGCGGGGGAAGGAGTGAGCACACGCGTACCTGCCTTGCCTTCACGCCTGAGCTTCTGCTGGTCACCAAATGCTGCATGTTAATTTCCCAGACACAGCCTCCCCTTCCTGATGCTGGGCTCACTGCCCTCCCGCTGGCCTCAGCAGCTTCACCAGGACCAGGGTGACAGTCCCAGCGCTGCCCTCCAGCCTGCCTTCCTCTCCCCAGACGCCTCCCCAGGGCTACCAGGGTGATCTCTGGAAATGCAAATCTCCCTTTGCTTAAACCGCTTCTGGGGTTTGGTTGCCTTCAGAATGAAGACGAACTTCCTCCGTGTGGCTCACCAGATCCTTCACGGGCTGGTGCTGGCTTGGCAGTGTCACCCCATCTTATTCTAGCCCACCCTCAGAACTGCTGCTCCTGCTACCCTGAGCAGGCCGTGGCTCTTCCAACACATGCTCTGTCTTGGTGGCCTTTGCACAACCCAGCCCTTTGCTTGGGTGCCGCCCTTCTCCTTTTTTACCATCTGGTCCGGGCTCACCTGCACACAGGACCCCTGAGCCTGCGCCTCTTGTGCTTTCAGCATGGGTCCTTCTCCCTGGTCCACCTGCGTGGCTCCTTCACTGGTGGCGGGCCCTCCGAAGGCGATGGCCAAGTCTCACTGGTCCTTGTTTCCTCAGTGCCGAGGACCTAACCTGGTCCTTTACAAGTGGTGACGAATAACTGTTTCTGAGATCAGCCTGGCTGAAGATGGAAGAGGCTCTGGAAGCAGCTGGGTCCAGAGTGGATGCAGTAGAGGGACGGCAGGGGATGCCACTGGGAGCTTTGAGAGCCAGAGAGAGGACTCTAATGGGATCAGAAAGAGAGGGGCCAAAAGATGCTACTTTTGAACACTTAAAGATGGCCAAACGGCAGCATATCCTTCTCTGCAGTTTGAACTAGTGGCAGTGAAAGATGGTCTCCTGGTTCCAGTGCAAGCGTTGAAGAAAATGAACATGTTTGCCTACACTGCTCACCTCCAGCTCTGCATGTGTAAGTCTCCACACCCCAAGCCTGGCCGTTGTGTTGTGTGCAGGTGTGGCCATCTGCACAACATGTGACCCTGTGGGCAGGTAGGAATTCTCTCCAGAGGGTGCTCATTTGGGGGGGTCCTTCATAGTAGCTTCTTGGAGAAGAAGCCAGAGGTGCATTTACAGGCAGGAAACCCTCCTCTCTAACAGCATCTCTTCTTGGATCCAGATTTGAAGGAGAGATATGGGCTCCTCCCCGGTGATGTTGACACGGTGCCCACTGCAGAGATGCATGGCAGGGCCAGGAAAGGGGAGCTGCTGTAGGGGAAGGGGGGCTACAAGTGAAAGAGGAGGTCACTATGTTTGATAATCTGGGATATTCATTTTCAAAGGTTTTTTTTTTTTTTGCCGTTGACATGTGAGTCTTGTGTGAATATTCTAGCCTTGCCTCTGCTGTGCAGTGGCACCTGAGGGAAAGATCTCACATTACACTGGGGTCTGATTAGTAAAAGCATTCCTTTCCCTGTCCTCAAGTCCACGGTGAAGGTAGCCATAGGAGGACAAATCTGGGCTGTGGGTCCAAAGTGTCTCCTCACGGAGTGAGCCTCTTCCACCGCCGTCTGGGCATTACTGGTTTCCCTTATTTCAGAAGGGCTGCTACTGCATTTCAGATGTTCTTCGAGTAAAAGCAGGTCTCACCTCTTTTTCTGGTCTTCAGCCATGCACAGCTTGTAGCAATTTCTTCATTTCTGCTTCTGTTATGAATATCTGTACACAAGCCTGCCTCTCTGGCTAGACTGTAAACTCTTTGAGGACAGGAACCATCCATTTTTAATCTTTTCATAGTCTGAAGTCTGAAATCTTCACAGACGAACTATAAGAACAAACGCTGGGCAACTTGGGAATGCCCAGTTCCCTCAGTACCCTCTTCTCCCTTTCCCGCCATGCCGCGTGTCAAAATGTTTCACCTGTGTCTTGGTTGCAGCCAACTGGAGCATTCTGTTGACAGAATGGGATTGCCTGTGGCAATTTTCTGAATGCAACATTCAGAACTGCTTTAATTTTTCACGTTTTATGGGGCTTTCCTCTCTTGAAATTGCTTTCTTGTGGCTTTTGCTAATGGTCCCACACCCAGTGCCACAGAGAGTACCTTAATGGATGAAAATACAGGTGCAGAGGAAATTGCCAGTGAGTAAACTCCAAGACTGGCTGTGGGAGGATGGTGTGGTAGCAGCAGCTTCACTTTGTGTGGATGTCAAAATGGCCTGCAGGTTTCTTGCCACTCAGTTAAAAAGTATTCACTGGGTCCCTACCATGAAATAAAATCTTTTTAAGACCTCTGTTGAACAAGAAATCTGCGGCCCAATTGTCTATTAATTCATTCAACAAGCATAAGTGTCTGTCTCCTCCAGGACTCCATGAGCAAATTAAGGGTGGGTTTGAGGTCTCGTTCACCCCTACCTTCCCAGATTCCTCATTGTTCCCTCATAGCAGGTACCAGCTAGATGCTGTTGGCCTGCTGTTGATGATGGGTGTCTTCCACCTGGGATGTCTTATGTCCTGTGGCATTAGGATCATTGCAATGGCCAATCTCCCTAGCAACAACTCTGGATAATGGATATGGATAACACAATAATTGCAAATCCCAGAACTCTGGAAAACAATGTGACTATTTGAAGCTGATAAAAGAATGTTATGGAGGGTGGAATTAGCAGGATACCTTCGGACAGTGTTTAATCCTCAACAACCCACACTGCCTATTACCTTTGTATATCAAGAACACTGAAAGTGAAGGGCTTTGCGTCCTCCCAAAGGTCCACAGCAGCAGTTGGACTCAGTACAGCTTCTAAAATGTTGGGAGATATTTTTAGAGTCATTCAAGCCTTTTTGTTGTCATTTTGTATTGGCATTTCATAGGAACTGCACTGTTTGATCTCCAAACTGTCTTTCTCTCCCTCTCAGTCTGAAGTTGGGATTTAAATATAAAGGGGGAGGGGTGCACAAAACAGATGGCGGCGTTGCTGCTGCGACCTGTAGAGATGACATTCCTCTGACAACTTCCTTTCTCCCCAGAGCTCCCTTCTGGGTAGTGCAGAGCCGAGGATTCTTATTGATCTTGAAACTGAAAGAGTTAGTTCCCAGTCACTGCAATTGACAAAGGCTTTTGCAGCTCATTAACCGCCAGATTATGTGGCACAATTCATTAAAATTCTGTTTCATTGACTGCATTTGTAAATAGGCTTGGGGAAGTTTATCACTTTTGCCTCTTGCAGAGGTTTCCTTCAATAAATGCATTTTTCTTCCTCTTTTTCCTGGTAGAAAAAGTCTGAAATAATTTGCCACAAGATGTGTTATCATTTAAATGTAAACTAAAATGAAATACTGACTAGGAATCACAGGTTTGTGGATTTATTTTTCTTTCTATTTGCTACTATCTGATTATGTGGGTGACTTTAATAAATAATTTGCTTCAAGCTCTTGTGACATTAATTTTGTATAAATTGTCACACTTCTTAGCGGGCCTCTGCCCTGTAATTGCTTTCATTTGAATATGAGCAGAAAAGGAAAGATTAAAGGCATCTTAAAAAATATCTTTTCCTTTTATTAATACCTAAGCATTAAAGAAGTTATTCTTTGTAAAGCACCCATCTTAAGATGCACCCAGAGCACAGGACAGAGAGCAGGAAGCCAGGCTGTGTGAGAATCACCCTTCTCCCTCAGGTTCCATGAAGCCATTTTTGTACCCTAGAGAATGCATTTTCTATACAGGACCACAGAGTAAATATTTCTGGGCTATACAGTCTCTGTTGCAAGTACTCAACTCTGCCACTGTAGCACAAAGACAGCGTGGACAATACTTCAATGAATGAGCATGGCTGTGTTTCAGTAAAACTTTAGGGACACTGAAATCTGCATGTCATATAATTTTCTAGTGTCATAAAAATGCTTCCCCCATTCCCTGCCCCCTCCCTCTAACCATTCAAAAATATAAAACCATTTGTAGTTTGATGGCTGTCTGCACACAGGTGGCAGTGGCATCTGGCCCACTGTCAGCTTGCAGTTTGCTGACTGCTGCGCTGGCGTGGCGGTTCTCAGCTATATGGTCCCTGGAGTGGCAGCATCAGCAGTATTGGAGCTTGTGAGACTTGCTGAGGGTCAGTCTCCATCTGAGGACGTGGGGGTGTCCTGAATACCACAGTCTGCAGTTGTAGTAAGAATTCCTCCAGACACCTGCTGGTGTGCTTCTGATATTTATGAGAAAGTCCTGTCCTTTGCCCTGGGTCTTCTGGGCCGCACCAGGTGGGGTGGTGGGTGAGGATTCAGTGATATCTTGCCATGGGCATTGTTGTGGTAAGGAATGGCACATAGGTATTGAACAGTATCTGCTAGTTGCCCATTTTCATCAGAGGCAGAGCAGGTAAGGTCTTTACACTGCAGCATTTCCTGATTGCAAGAAACAAGATTGAACTGCTCTTCATGCAGTTATCTGTGGTGTTCCCTGCGCTCTGGACAGAATGTCGTATGAGAGCCATGCTGTCCTGCAACTCAACATTGGCATCGTGGCCCTCTGTCAATACCCATTCGATCTTGGTTGGGAGGAATAGCTTGGATTGTCTAATCAAACTCCGTTGCAGCTGACCCTGACCACACTATTAATGATGGTGCAATCCTAATCCAGCATGTTACAACGACAACGCCTATAACTACCGATGGCACTGGGCATCTGCTAGTGTTCCTAGAACGTCACATACATGAACTCAGAGCCTTAAAGTAGGACTCTAGGAATGGAAGATATATGTTACTGTCTTAATCCCAGAAATGAAAACTTTGAAACTTACTGTCTAAATTGTTTTGCTAAGAAGCTCTCATAGTTAGAAAGTAGCTGAGCCACTTTGCACATTTAGATTCATCAGAATCAAAGGTTTCTGTTTTTTTCCCCCTTCTAGGCCACTCTGGGTTCAGAAATTACTAATTTGTTACTCTTTCCAAGAAGTAGGAATCAGGAAAAAATAAACTGCTTGAAGTGCCAGTCTGCATCATGAAATCTGCACTCTCCCCAGGAGTGTTCCGATTAGGGTTCCAGCCCAGGTGTCTCCTTCTGGCCCCGACTGGTAATGAGTCAGCTCTGTGACCCTTACTGTCATGCGGAGCTGCAGCGGAGGGCTCTGGCCACTTGTGACCAGCTCTGACCACCGTATTGCTTAAGCATTGCTGGAACTGGAAAATTGCTCATGCAGATTGTAGGTTCCATTTTTGTGATTTTTCTGCATTCTGGAGGAGTTATGATCGCGTAACATCATGGGTTGTTGTTTTTCCTTTCTGGAAAAGACAAAATTGCTTGTTTTAGGCTTTGCAACTAGAACTGTACTCGCAGAGATTGAGACCAAATACTTGCATGAAAGGTGGCCTTGCCATGTTCCTTCTTTTCCCCTGTACAAGCATGTGGAAAGCTTCCGGATGGTGATGGGAGGTGCCTGTTAGGAGACAGAGTTCCTCTCGTATCTTCTGCATTCAAATGTGGTGTGACAATGATCTTCTTCCTAAATTCATCTCTCCTCAGCTTTTCTGCCAGTAAATCTGGGCTTGGAGGTTGAGACTGATTGCCCAAGGCACGGAGAAGGGACCATTGCCTGGAAGAAAAATGCCAGTTTTTAGCTTGGGTTTCAAACTAAAGGTTTTAAAGTCTGGAAAACCAAGGTCACAAGAGGGATAAAGGGGTATTATTGGCTTTCTCTGGGCTGTTTTTATGTATTGTCCTCAAGTAACCACCTCCCCTCTTTTTCACAGTGGTAGAGTTTCTATCTGGCCACACCCACCACCCAGAATGAAGCTACCGTGCCCAGCCTCCCTCAGCCAGGGGAGGATGTCTCAAAGTCACAAAGTCGGACCAGTTGGAAGAAAGCCAAGTGTTGTGTGGCAGCTGCTGAGAACCTTCCTTAAAACCTAGTCGGAATGAAGCTGGACCCCCCTGCTTTGGCATGTGGATGCAGACTCCTGAACTTTGGGGATGGGGTCCCTCCCCAGGGGTGATGGAGTGGTGGGCAGATAGGAGCCCGGGTTCTGAGTGCTTACCAGGGCAGAGTTGCCTTTCCAGCTGTGCGAATCAGAGCTTTGGCCCCATGACTTTTGTCACTGGGGTTATCCCACAATCATGTTGCATTGCCTGGCAAATGTAATTAAGGTACTAATCGGTTGATCTTAACATAGGAGGATTATCCTGGATTAACCAGGTGGACCTAGTATAAATTGTTTCAGCCTTTGAAAGGCTGGTAGCAGAAGGGGGAGTCAGAGATTTGAAGCCTCAGAAGGATTCATCGTGCATTACTGGCTTGAAGCTGAAGGGGTCCACGTGTCAAGGAGATGGTACCTCAGTCCTACAACTGCAGTGGACTGAATTCTGCCAACAGCCTAGATGCATTTGGAAATGGATCTTCCCCGGAGCCTCCAGATAGCCCAACCTGGCCAGCACTTTGAAAGCCAAAGGGATGTCAGGGCTGAGAGGTCCTGAGCAGAGGACCCAGCTGAGCTGCTCTGTGCCTGGACTTCTGATCCGTGGGTACTGTGAGATAATAACTTCGTGTGGTTTACAGCCACTGCCTTTGTGGTAATTTATTGTGCAGCAATGGACGACTGATACCCAAACCTTTATGTGAGTGAAAAACATCTTCTTTGGGTCTTTTATCAATTGCAGCCAAACCTAATCGTGACTAATGCACGTGCGAACAATCAGTGCAAGGGTGAGCTGTCGGCTGTGGAGTCAGCAGAGGAGCCGTGAGGAATCTTCCCATCTGAGGGGCTGGGCTGAGGAAGACAGTGGAGGGCAAGGATCTGGATTGAAGCATTCTAGATTTGCCCCCATCCTTTGATGGGTAGGAGGCAGATAAACAGAGGCTTCCAGAAAGGTTTGAGTTTGTCCAAGCTTCTACAGTAATGGCTTGGGAAAGACTATGTACCTCTCAGAAAAAACTGGGGGGAGGCTGATTCTCACATGGCACCTGAAAGCAAAGAAGAAGTACCTGGGGGTGGGTGTGAGATGTGATTCTCAGGTTCCCAGGGTCTTGGGCCAGCTGTCACTTGAAGCTGGGATCCCCAATGTGGATGATGGCAGCCTTGGGCTCTCCAAAGAACAGCAGCCCCAGCAAGAGGACTGGTCGGCAGGGAAGAGCCACAGGCTTGCAGGCCATGGGTCCCACCTGCCACAGACACCCACTTTGCCAGTGGGTCCAGCTGGCAGCCAGCTACTCTCCCAGAGCACCAAGACTGTGACCCTCCCGGCACCCACATGCCACTGGGGAAGTAGGAAGAAGTGGGGCCCATTCTCGAGGAGCGGAGACATTCAAGAAGACTAATTACCCAGATACCTTCGACTGACAAGATCAAGTATTGACAGGTAGCCCTCAATCAACAGGAGTTCAAGAGCAAGCTAAGCTGGGATAGAGAAAACAATGGTGGTAGGGTGCTTTTGGTTTTTGTTATTGTTTTTTTCCATTTAGCTCATATTGTATAGTTTTCTAGTCTGTAACATACAGATTTATCCTTTCTACATTTTTGCTTTTTCTCCATCATTTTCAAACTTTATTTTCAAAGATTTTCCTTTTGTCAGAAACGAAACAAAATTCTATGTTCAACACAGTGCTGAGTGCTATCGGATTATTTTGTTTATATATTTTTTTACTTTTTAAATTGTGAACTAGATCAGTCACACAAAATGGCATATGTAATAGATATTTGTAGTTTAAAGAATAATAATAGAACAGACATCCATGTAGGATATAGAACAGTACCAGTTCTTTAAAACTGTGATCCCCGCAGAGCTCTGGGCCAGCCTCCCGCCTCCACCCCCAGCCCCCGTCCATGGAAAAGTTATTGTCCATGAAACTGGTCCCTGGTGCCTAAAAGGCTGGGGACCACTGCTCTAAAAGATCTCTCTTCTTCCCACTTGCCTCTGCCCACGATCCCCAGCAGGAAGTGCTATCCTAAATTTGTGTTAATCGTTCCTTGTTTTTCTTTTTTTTTACAGTTTCATCACATTGTGTCTACATCCCTCAATGATATAGCATTCAGTTTTACCTGCTTGTGGCTTTATATCAATTGAAACTTCCAGTTTCACGTGGGCTCCTTTCATCCGACACTATGCTTCCATCCGCCCGTGTTGGCCAGTGCCTGTGTTGATTTTCGTTGCTGTATTGTATTCCACTGAAGAAATGTGCCAAGGTTTATTTACGCATTCTACTGGAGGGGGCCAGCGTGGTCGCTCCCAGTGTTTTGCAGTTGGAAAAGCATTGTGGACACTCTCGCACAAGCTCCTGGTGCACGTCAGCAAATTGTCTCTGCGGTGAAGTGAGGACAGGGATTGCTGAGTCATGGGTTTTGACCCACAGGAGTTGTGTGTTCATCTTCACCAGGTTGTGCCAAAGTGGTTTTCAACTATGGGGTCATTAAACCCAATGTGGCACACATTTCTGCCTTTATGGGACTCACAGCACAGACAGGGAGACGACACCAGCCCTCAGGAACACGGCAGTGTCCACACTGGGTGACTGGGAACTGTGGCGAGGATCCGAGGCATTGGGAAGAGAGCCTGTGATACTTGCGCAGAGAAACCGGAGTATGGATTGACTGGGCAAGGAAGGCCTTCACCGGGGGCTGGGGAGGAAGTGACCACTTCATGCCATGGAAGAAACCAGGAAATTACCCAGGTAACTGGGGAGAAAAAGACAACCGCTGCAAGTCCAGGGCTGTAAGTTACCCCTTCAGTCAAAGGGGTGGCCGGGGTGGGAAGAAGCAAGCTTGGTGCCTCATCTGCTGTGGCCTCTGGCCATGTGCTGGGTGCACCTTATAGAGGGCCCCGACGCCCTCTGTTTGGGTCTGTCTGGACTTGTGATTCTCTCGCCACACTGCCTGGGTGTATCTTCTTCTGGTTTCTCATGGGACTGGACAGCTGGTTTAGATTGGTTTACCCCACCACTGACCGTCTGTTGCTTTTTATTCTTAGGATATCTGGTCCACTCGTCTGCTGAATCCAGGGAGAGGCACTTTCTCCCCACACTTATCCTGATGTGGGTCCTTGACAAAGTGCCCTGGCCAGGAAGGCCCTTCCCTGGCCTCACCTGACAGGCAGCTGATGGCCAGGCAGCAAGATTCAGTATCCAGAGTCCCAGTGTAAGCGGAGGAGACTAAGGAAATGGACGAGCTGGCTCTAATTTGCACAGTTTATGGCAGGAGGGGACTCTTGTCTGTGTGGCTTCAAATCTCCAGTTCTTTCCCCTACAGTAGGGTGGCAAGCCCCAGTGCCCTCAGGGACCAGGAAGAAGGTGTGGAGCCACTATGGTGAAAAGAAAGAGAGAAAGGAGGCACTGTGGTCCCTAACTGGAGAGCACAAGTCCTGCCTAAAGCATTCACATTAAAAACAAACAAACAAACAAACAGACAGACAGACAAACAAAACGACAAGAGAAGGTACTGAACTGGCCAAGCAATACACATGCATCCAGGCCGAGCCATCAGACAGCCGTGGCAGGAGCTGAGCGTCGCGCGGGTGCCTGGGGCGTGAGGTGCTGCACGAAGGATGGCTGAAATTTGCATGCATATTTCTAAGGGACCTTAGATTTGTTCCGGAACAAGATGGATTAAGAGTTCTAAAGAAGTTTGAACAGCTCATTCTTCTAAGTGAATTATCACAAGAATGGAAAAAGAAGCAAGCACCACATGTACTCACCATCAAGTTGGTACTAACTGATCAACATTTATTTGCACATATGGACGTAGCATTCACTGGGTGTTGGGCAGGTGGGAGGGAGGAGGAGATGATGTGTATGTTCACACCTAATGGGTGCGGTGTGTGCCGTCTGGGGGATGGCCATACTTGTAGCTCTTACTCGGGTGGTGCAAAGGCAACGTATGTAACCAAAGCGTTTGTATCCCATAATATTCTGAAATTTAAAAAAAAATAAAGAAATTTGAATAAACACTTCTATTCAGGGACAGAAACCTTCCCCTCTCTTTACATTTAGGGGGCCTTTTGTGCCTGTACTAAACTCAGTGAGGGTAGGGGGATCCCTCTCCTCCCACCTGCCTTCCACCTGCCTGTCCTCCCACCTGCCTTCCTGCCTGTCCACCTGAGGACAAGCTTTCACTCTGTCCTCACTGCATGACCTTCTCACCTTCTGAGTCCCCTTCTGTGACTTTGCTCATCCATTTTCTACGTGGTATATTCTGCCTAGTTCATGAGAAAAATTATTATTTAAAATCTCATTTCCAAAGCTTATTAACAGAAAAGTCAGAAAATGCAGACAAGTGCAAAGAGCTTTAAAATATTCAAAATCATACCCACCTAAAGATAACTTCTGCTAACATAATGGCGCGTGGCCTTCCAGGTCTCTTTCTGTGCACACACCCGTGCGCATACACTTATAAACTCAGACCATGATATACATGTTGCTTTGTAAACTGATTTTTGTACTATCTTCTCACATTAAAAGTATTTCTGTAAGATAATATTTTTAGTGCATTTCATAGAAGTCCGTTGTATACATAATTTATATAACTAAACACCCCTCTGTTTGGAGCTGTAGGTTATTTCCAACTTTTTGCCATAACAGATAGTACCGCAGTGAGCGTCCTTATGGCTAAATCTTTGTACCCATCCTTAATGATCTTTGTATGAATTTCCAGAGGGGAAATTACAGCCCATATTTAACTCTTTGGCTGTCGGTGTCCAACTGCCCTGCAGGGAGTGTTGTGCTGATGTGCATCACCCAGCGGTGACCATGTGCCCATTTCCCTACACCCTTGGCAAGACAGGCTGTTGCTATTTTAAATTAAATATCCTTTTTACTTTGAGTTGAAACACTCTATCTCATTGCTTTAATTTGCTTTTCTTTGGTGACCAGTGACGTGGACCGTATTTCATATGTGCTTGCACATTTATATTTCTTCTTTTGGAGATTTCTTGTTCATTTCCATTCCCTCTCCATTGGTGTTGGTGTCATTTTTCTCATCAAGGAGAATCACACCCGTTTTTCTTAGGTCTCCGTCTCGCCACGTCGCACTAACTGTGCAGCCCTAAGCGACCTCGCACTGTCTCACTGTCAGGATTTCTCTTGCTCTTTCAGACCAGCTGTTCCCTCGCCTATTATTCTCTTCCCCATTGATCCCTGACAGTCTTTCTTTCCCAGCTTGGTAGAAAGCTCCCTGAGGGCAGGGGCGTGTGTTAAGTGGTTAAACTGAGTAATTCAACATCGTACAGGAACGCGCCATTCAAGCTTGCTGAGGTCTCACGAGCGACTGGGATGTTGGTTTTCCTCATTCCTGCTCAGCCCCATGACATAGGACTGCAGCCTTGCCGGAGCCTCTGAGGTTCAGACGCCTATTTGCCCCAAAGCTATTCTTTCTTCGGGGCTTCCTTACTGCCTGTCCGTTCTGCTGCTGGAACATTTCTATTCCAATTCTTTCATTCATCAGACATTTGCTTCCTACCTACGTGGTGACAACAGTGTGCTGTGTGCTGGGAGCACAGCCGTCACCAGGGGTCATGCTCCAGGCCCCCTGCCCAGCGGAGGAGACAGACACCCGGCTGGGGCGCAGTGCAAGGGAGGAGAGAGGGGAGGGGACGGCACCCTGCGGCTCCTGTAGCCTGAAGTCAGCCCCTGCTTCCCTGCAGCATGACACAGCCTACCGTTCTGCCTTCCCTGCGCCCGCCCTTCCCTCGCCCTCTCGGTATCCCGCGCTTCCGATCCGTTTTCCTTGCAGTTCCCTTTGCAGAATCCTCCTTTTCTCCTTTTCCTCCTGCGCCTCCCGCCCCTTCTCTTCCTTCTTTCTCCTTCTCTAGTTTCTTTTCTCTCTCGTCCTCTTCTCTCCCCTTCCCCTCCCTCTGCTTTTCTTCTTCTCTCTCTTTCCTGGCCAATGCCTTCCATACCTGTGGCTAAAATCACCGAGTGTATGTCCAGTCCAGACGCCAGACTCCTCCTCTGGCCCAGGTCACGCCTGGAGCGCCAGGCGGCCACCGCAGAGCTCCGGGGCTCCCGCCCCAACGCGGCCTCCTCCAGGGTCCGCTCACAGCCACCTACTCATGCAAACCACAGCCCAGGGGCGGCGCTGCCCTTTGTGCCTCTGCTCCCGCCCTCCAGTCCTTTCCATCAGGCTCGCCGGCGTTTACGGAATGCATCATTCTCTCCCTCCCCGTCACCATCCCAGACCACGCTGCTAACCCTTCTCACCGACGTCGCAAGGCCGCCCACGCTGTCTTCCTTCCTGATCCCGGCATCTGTCCCATCGTCCTCCACCGCGCACAGTCAGTACTATCTGTTTCCCTCGCACACTGCGTCGTGGCACCTGGCCCTGCGGCCACGGCTCTCAGCGTGCTGACCAGCGTCCTTCCCTGGTCTGCAGGCCCGGTCTGGCTCCTTTCTCCCCTCAGACCTCGTGCCCCTCATTCTCTCTGCCTGTTGGCACTGTCACTGTCGCCCTGTCCTGACCCAGACCTCCTCCTAGGTGCCCCCTGGTCCCCCAGCAGCCTGGGACCGTGAGCTCCTACCGAGTCTAGCTCACAGAGCAGACGACGTTGCTCCCCAGAAGCATTACAGACCTCAGCCCAGGGCAGTTTCATTTTTAAAATACATTCTCATGGTGCCACCTTCCTTGCTCTCAGGGCACTCAGTCTGTTTGCAAATATGCGTTCAATCGCACAATTCCTTCTTTTAATCCTCCCTCCCCCTGGACCGTGCGTGGGCTGAGCCCGGTTCCTGCCCAGAGCTCCGGCCCCGTCTGCTTGCGCAGGGCTGCGGGCACGGGAGATGGGGCGAGCGAATGCGTGCCTGGTCCCTGGGAGCCGCCTCCCGCACCCCGCCCCATCCACGGACGCTGGCTGGGAAACACTAGCGGGGCTGCGGGGTCTGGCCGTCCTGAAGGAGAAGACATCAGCATAGTATTCACAGCCTCGAGACAAAAGCCTGTATCCACAGCAACTTCTGAAGAGTTGGGCTGTTTGTTCTTTCTGGAAATTAATTTACATGTGAGAGTTGTGGAGTAGCCTGCACCCTAAGGGATGCTGATTATCTGCTAATTAACTTTGTTGATTAATGGTTAACTGGCATTTGACTGCCCACCCACGCTTGCATTTGGGTTGTCAGATCTGCTCACAGAAGGAAGACTTCCCTGACTTACTGCCTGCTTTGATCATACACTTTCTCCTGCAGAGCCAAATTTGGAGAAAACATCCCTTCTTCAGAGTGGTCTTGCTCAAAACATTTTGTACATCAGGGAGTGACAGCCCCACCTGCCTTCCTAACTGCCTCCCCTGTTCCCAACTTGGGTGAATGATTTCTGTTTATTTGTATGAAAGTCAGAGGTCGTAAGGAAAATTATCTAAATCTTGCAAACAAGTCAAAAAGGTGACTACATGTATTTTCAGTGTCATGCTAATGCAGTGCTTCTCAAAGCAGGGGTCATGATGCTAAGGAATCCCAAAAACCTTTCAGGGGGTCTGTGAGGTCAAAACTATCTTCATAATAACCTGAAGATGTTCCTTGAGTTTATCACTATGTTGACATTTGCACACTGGTGCAAAACCAACGGTAAAACTGGGTAAAACTGCTTCTGCCTTAGCGCAAATCAAGGTAGAGCACCAAACTGTGCTGGTGTTAGTCTCCACATACTTCTCTGCCACAGGTTCACAGAAAAAACCCAAAAAACAGTTTCACTAACAAAACCAGTGGTGATATTATTATTTTTTTTTTTGCTATAGTATAATGAAATGGGTCAACATTTGGAAGATCTGTACAATTTAGTGAACCAATATTTACTAAATACCAATTGTGAGAAAATCACACTTGGGTAAAAATCCATTTATTTATTTATTTCAAAGCATTATTGGGGTACAAATGTTTTTGGTTACATAGATCACTTTTGTAATGCTCGAGTCATGGTTAAAAGTGTTCCTGTCACCCAGATAATGTTCATTGCATCCATTAGGTAGGTTTTCACCCATCCCCTCCTCCCCTGTGCCCCCTGCTTGATTTCCTCTGAGATTCACTTCACTCTATGCACATGTGTGCTCATCAGTTAGTTCCAATTTAATAGTGAGTACATGTGGTGTTTGTTTTTCCATTCTTTAGATATTTCACTTAGGATAATGGTTCCATCCAACTTTTTGCAAAAGGCATTATTAAGTCATCCTTCTTCATGGCTGAGTAGTATTCCATGGTATGCATATACAACATTTTGTTAATTGACTCATGAATTGATGAGCATTTGGGTTGATTCCACATCTTTGCAATTGTGCATTGTGCAATAAACATGTGAGTGCAGGTGTCTTTTTGATGAAATGACTTCTTTCCCTTGGATAAATACCCAGGAGTGGGATTGTTGGATGGTAGGTCAACTTTTAGTTTTTTGAGTCAATCTCCATACTATTCTCCATAGAGGTTGTACTAGTTTCCACTAACAGTGTATGAGTGTTCCTTTCTCTCTGCGTCCATGTCAGCATCTATTTTTTTGGACTTTGTAATTAGAGCCATTCTGACTGGGGTAAGGTGATATCTCATTGTGGTTTTGATTTGCATTTCCCTGATGATTAGTGACATTGAGAATTTTTTTCATGTTTGTTGGTCATTTGTCTATCTTCTCTTGAGAAGCTTCTATTCATGTCTTTTGCCCACTTTTCAATGGGGTTGTTTTATTGTTATTTTTTTCTTGCTGATTTGCTTGAGTTCTTTGTAGATTCTGGTTATTAGTCCTTTATTGAATGTATAGCTAGTGAATGTTTTCTCCCATTCTGCAGGTTGTCTATTTGCTCATTAATTATTTCCTTGGCTGTGAAGAAGCTTTGCAATTTCATCAAGTCCCATTTATTTTTGTTGTTGCTGTGATTGCCACTGCGGTCTTCTTCATAAATTCTTTGCCTAAGCTGACATCTAGAAGAGATTTTATGACATTTTGTTTTAGAACTCTTATGATTTCATGTCTTACATGTGAGTCCTGTATTCATCTTGAATTAATTTTTGTGAGTGGTGATATGGATCCTGTTTCATTCTTCTGCATGTGGCTATGCAATTTCCCCACCACCATTTATTGAGTAGGGATTCTTTTTCCCAGTGTATTTTGTTGTCTGCTTTGTCAAAAATCAGTTGGCTGTATGTGGATGGTTTTACAACTGGTTTTTTTGTTCTGTTCCATTGGTCTATGTATCTATTTTTGTGCCAATATAATGCTGTCTTGGTTAATATAGCCTTGTTATATAGTTTGAAGTCTGGTAATGTGATGCCTTCAGACTTGTTCTTTTTGCTTAAGATTATTTTAACCATTCAAGCTCTTTTCTGGTTCCACAAGAAGCATAGAATTAGTTTTTCTAGATCTGTGAAATATGATATTGGTATTTTGATGGGGATTGCATTGAATCTGTAAATCACTTTGGGTAGTATGGACATTTTAACAATGTTAATTCTACTGATCCATGAGCATGATATGTTTATCCACCTGTTTGTGTCATCTGCAATGTCTTTCCTCAGTGTTTCCCAGTTTTCTTTGTAGAGATCTTTCATCTTCTTGGTTAAGTATATTCCTAGGTATTTTATTTTGTTTGTAGAAATTGTGAATGGTATTGAGTGTTTAATTTGACTCTCACCTTGACTGTTATTGGTGTATAGGAATGCTACTGATTTGTGTACATTTGTACATTTGTAACCTGAGACTTTGCTGACTTTATTTATCCATTCCAGGAGTCTCTTGGTAGAATCTTTAGGGTTTTCTAGATATAAAATTGTATCATCTGCAAAAAGCGAGAGTTTGACCTCCTCTTTCCCAATTTGGATACCTTTAATTTCTTTCTCTTGCCTAATTGCTCTGGCTAGGCCTTCCAGCACTATGTTGAACTGAAGTGGTGATAGTGGTATCCCTGCTCCAGTACTTAGTGGGAATGCTTTCAACTTTTTGCCATTCTGTATGACGCTGGCTGTGGGTTTTTCACATATGGCTTTTATAATTTTGAGATATGTTTGTTCTATGCCTAGTTTGTTGAGGGTTTTTAATCATGAAAGAGTGCCGAATTTTGTCGAATGCTTTTTCTGCACATATTGAGATGATCATATGATCTTTGTTTTTGATTCTATTTATGTGGTGAATCACATTTATCAATTTGCATATGTTGAACCATCCTTGCATCACTGTGATAAAGCCCACTTGGTCATTGTGGATTATTTTTTTGATATGCTGTTCAATTCTGTTTGCTAGTAGTTTATCAAGGATTTTTACATCTATATTCATAAGGGATATTGGTCTGTAGTTTTCTTTTTTGTTGTGTCCTTTCCTGGCTTTGGTATCAAGGTGATACAGGCTTCACAGAATGAGTTGGGAGGGATTTGCCCCTTCTTGATATTATGAAATAATTTCTGCAGAGTGGTACCAACTCTTTGTAGGTTTGGTAAAATTCGGCTGTGAATTATCTGGTCTGGGGCTTTATTTTTGTTGGAAGACTTTTTACTGCTGTTTCAATCCCGTTGCTCCTTATTGGTCTGTTCAGGAGTTCTATTTCTTTTTGACTGAATCTTGGGAGGTTGTGTGTTTCCAGAAATTTGTCCATTTCCTCTACATTTTTGAGTTTATGTGCATAGCGATTTTCATAGTATTCACAGATGATATTTTGTATTTCTGTGGTATCAGTTATAATATCTCCTTTTTCATTTCTGATTGAGCTTACTTGAGTTCTTTCTATTCTAATCCTGGTTAATGTAGCAAGAGGTCTATCAATTTCATTTATCTTTTCAAAGAACCAATTTTTTGTTTCATTGAGCTTCTTTATAATTTTCTTGTTTTCAATTTCATTTAGTTTTGCTCTGATCTTAGTTATTTCTTTTCTTCTGCTGGCCTTGGTTTGGTTTACTCTTCCTGTTCTAGTTCCATGAGATGTGTCATTAGATTGTCAATTTGTGATCTTTCTGTCTTTTAGATGTAGGCATTTAAGGCTATAAGTTTTCCCCTTAAGACTGCTTTTGCTGTATCCCTAGATTCAGATAGCTTGTGTTGCTTTTGTCATTCAGTTTGAGGAATCTTTTAATTTCTATCTTAATTTTATTATTGATCCAATAATAATTCAGCAGCATGTTGTTTAATTTCCATGAATTTGTGTAGAATTGAGAGTTTTTCTTAGAGTTGATTTCTAGTTTTATTCCACTGTGGTCTGAGAAGATACATGGTATGAATTCTATTTTTTCAAACTTATTGAGCCATATTTTGTGGCCTAAGATATGATTAATCTTTGAGAATGTTCCATGTGCTGATGAGAAGAATGCATATTCAGTAGTTTTTGGTTAAAACGTTCTGTAAATGTCTGTTAGGTCCCTTTGTCCTAGAGTCTTGTTTAAGTCCAGTGTTTGTTTATTTATTTTCTGCTTGGATGATCTGTCAGTTCTGTTAGTAGGGTGTTGAAGTCCCCAGCAATTGTGATGCTGCTGTTTATCTCTTTGCTTAGATCTAGTAGAGTTTGCTCTATGAATCTGGGTGCTCCTGTGTTAGGTGCATAAATATTTAGGACTGTTATATCTTTAAAAGATCCATTTAAAGAGTAAGATAGACCAGTGGATTTTACTGTAACAGAGTACAAAGAGTTAATTGATATGGTTTCAAGTTGCTGTGAACTAAAATAAAATCTTAAGGCTACCCCCCACCCCATGACTGAATGGACTCCTTCTTGGCCAAGGAGACCCCAGAAAAACGTAAACATGGGTTCTTGGCCATGACTAGAAGGGAGGTCTGACGTGTCTGGACAATAAGATACTAAATTATTAACAGGACCTAAGGCCATGCAGGACAAAGGTTAAATCACCTGCAGGTCATCAGTTGGCTTAACAGAGCATACGAGTAGATACATTGTGGCTTGTCTCTGATTAACATATTTCCTTATTTTAACTTAAAACATTGCAAGCCTTTAGATAAAGCTTTATTTCTTTTTTTTTTTTTTTTTTTTTGAGACAGAGTCTCACTCTGTTGCCTGGGCTAGAGTGAGTGCCATGGCGTCAGCTTAGGTCACAGCAACCTCACACTCCTGGGCTCAAGCAATCCTTCTGCCTCAGCCTCCCAAGTAGCTGGGACTACAGGCACACGCCACCATGCCCGGCTAATTTTTTCTATATATATCTTCAGTTGGCCAATTAATTTCTTTCTTTCTATTTTTATAGTAGAGACGAGGTCTCACTCTTGCTCAGGCTGGTTTCGAACTCCTGACCTTGAGTGATCCACCCGCCTCGGCCTCCCAGAGTGCTAGGATTACAGGCGTGAGCCACCGCGCCCGGCCAAGCTTTATTTCTTTAACCAATTACAAATCAAAGAATCTTTGAACCCACCTGTAACCTGTAAGGCCCTGCTTCAAGATGTCCCACCTTTTTATGCTAAACCAATGAACATCTTCCATGTATTGATTTATGATTTTACTTACCATTACTGTCTCTCTAAAATGTATAAAGCCAAACTGTAACCTACTTGCCATGGGACCACTTGCTCAAGACTTCTTGAGCGTGGCTCCTTGGGCCATGGTCACACAGACTATTTTAAGTATTATTTAAAATTATAATATTACAGCATTTAAAATTATTATACAGAGTTTGTTTTTTTCCCATTAACATGGCATATTGCAACTTACCTGTAGAAATTACCACATGTCCAGTTTTAGAGAAGTATCAAAGAAAACAATCCACAATCCACAATTATCCCAAAAGGCTGTGAAAACACCACTCCTCTGTGTTCAAGTAGCGTATCTGTGAGAGGCTGGATTTCCTTCATACACTTCAACCAAAACAACACATTATAACAGATTGAATGCAGCAGCGGCTGTGAGAATCCAGCTGTCTTCTGTTGAGCCAGACATTAAAGAGATTTACAAAGATATAGAACATTCCTACTTTTCTCACTAAATTTTTTTTTGTCTTGGAAAATAGTTAGCTGTCATAAAAGTATGTTGTTTATGTTAACATATAGTGGATTTATTGTTATTTTAAAATAAATAAAAAGCTATTTAACTTGTTTTTTAGCTTTAATTTTCATTACAGCAAATATCGATAGAAATGACTTACATCAGCGAAGCTACTTGGGGCCATTAATTCATTTGTAAAGTTATTTAAAAGGGTAAAGGGATCCTGAGACCAAAAAGCTTGAGAACCACTCTGCTGGAGCATTTTTTAACCAGTCAGCTGAAGTGTTATCATCTCTAGGGGTAAGATGTGATGAGTTTTTTTCTGTCCGTTTGAAAAGATAACCCTAGAAGTTATGGTTTTATTATCCTGCAAGGAATTAACCAATTTTAATGTCTAACTTATCAATCTTATCTCAACATTACTTTATCTTTTTTTCTTTGAGTCTAGAAGACTACTTTCACATATTCTCTTTGGAACCAGATTTATCTTTCCCTTGGATCCTTCAATAATCAGTTAAATAAAACTTTGACATATGCTTACTATTGGTGTGAAAATTATGTGTGTGTGTATTTTTTTTTTTAAACATGAGAGTTTCATTTGGACAAGGGACAAGGGTAAAAAATACTGGTAGAACTAACTGTCTCTCTTACCTCATGTTCTCGTTATGCACATTGGAAAGAACATCAACTGTGGAGACTCTGTGAGAGCCCAGGCCCTGCCACCTATGGCTGTGTGGCTGTGTGCCACCTATGGCTGTATGACTCCCTTGTCATCTGACCTCTGCAGTTGAGCTGTTTTACCTGGGCACCAGAGATTGTGGGCCAATCACAGGGTTGTTATAAGGACTCAGAGAGCTACATACATACAGTGCCCAGCAGAATTCTGTGCCTTGTCCAAACTTCAGAAACCTTGGTGCTATTACCCTGATAAGGCTTCCATGACAAAGTATCACAGACTGGGAGGCTTAAAAAACAGGCATTTATTTTCTCACAGTTTAGGAAACTGGAAGCCCAAGATTGAGGTGTCAGCAGGCTTGGTTTTCTCTGAGGGCCGCAGTGGAAGGATCTGTTCCAGGCCTCTCTCCTGGGCTTGCAGATGGCCACCTTCTTGTCGTGTCTGCCCATGGCCTTTCCTCTGTGCACACATGCCCTGGTGTCTCTTTGAGTGTCCAAATGTCCTCCTCACATAAGGACGCCAGTCCGACTGGATTAGGGCCCACCCTAACAGCCTCATGTTACCTAATTACCTAAAACTCCTTTCTCCAAATGTAGACACATTCTGAGTTGCTGGGGGTCAGGGCTTCAACATATGAATTTCGGGAGTGACACACTTGAGCTCCTAACACCGGGTCAGCTATCTGTTACCACAATACGTGTGTGAAACAAACAGCCAGAATACCTCAGTACCATTCAACACTAAACGACATTCCACTTGCTGGTTGGGCTTGTTCTGGTGTCAGGGGTCAGCTGCAGGCCAATCAGCAGATCCTGACTTGGGCCTCCCACATTTCTAGGGGGTGGCTGGCTATGGACTCATCTAGAATGGCCTTGGCTAGGATGGCTGAGATGCCTGGGCTGTCTTCCAGCAGGCAAGCTGGACCACGTCCTTCTCAAGGTGATGGCACAGGGCACAGCAGACCCAGTCCAGAGTGGTGCACACACATTCAAAGTGTCTGCTGGCATATGCTCACCTATGTCACAGTGTCTCAAGCCAGTCCCATGGCCAAGCCCAGAGTCAGAGGAGGAGGGCACTGCCAAGGCACACAGCAAAGAGGGGCTGTGTGGGGTGGGGAGGGGGAGAACTGGGGCCATTAATGCTGCCAGCTACCACCGACCCTTAGCTCACAGCTTTTCCATCTAAGCCCTTCTCAAGTCTATTTGAATTTCCATTTGCTTCCATCTTATAAAAATGGGAAAGACAGCCAGTGATTATCAAGTATCAGCCCTACCCTGGACATTTTGTTACACTATTCCATTTAATTCTTCCAACAACTCTAGGGATTGGGCATTACCATACACCTTTAACAGATGAAGAAACTAAGGCACATCCAAAGCTACTCTGCTAGGAAGAATTTTTTGAATCCAGGTGTGTCTGACTGCAAAGAGCTTTTACCCTCACCAGCACTTTTTAAACCTTTCCATCAAAATTACTCTGTGGGCAGAAGAGGGTAAATTCATACCCTTTGGGGGCCTGAGGGCTACTGCCCAAATCGCCCATCACAGTATGGAAATTCTTCAAAGTTACAAGTTTTATCTTAAAAATTAATATCAATTTGGCATTCTACTCCATAACATATCTTTTGAAATATAAAAACCACTGATGTTTTTAAGCAGAATAGATGCTCCTGGAACATATGTGTGTTTGTGGAGCATTTTCCAGTACCGCTGGCACTCAGCTGCGTCCCCAGAAGCTTGTGCCACTCGGTTTGAGAGGCATGGCATTGCACCGGGCAGTGTGCCTGGAAAGACAAATCGATGGCAGGGTTTGTTTGGTTGTTAGTATGCTCCATTGCAAATGGATATGACAGATTTTTGGCATTGCTTGTCACTTTTTTGACATTCCCAGACACTTCACTTGTCCTACAGTTAATTTGTCAACTGGGTTTCTTTTAAGAACTTCAGGAGCAGCCTAGCAAGGAGAGAGGACAGCATTGATCTGGGCTTTTGAGGTCTGCTGCTTAAATGTTTCTTTAAAATTGACCCATTTTCCTTTCACACTTTTAGTAAGTATTGACATCAAAGCTGGCTTAAGGGTGCTTTAGATGTGAAAGATTTCTATCTCAACATACCTTTAGGACATGATATTGTCTGTGCCTTCACGGAGCTCAGTTTCCTGTTAACATTAACATTCAAGACCACCTCGAGACCCCAAGGTAGAGTTGGAATTTTACATGGTGGAATTTACATTTTTGGCCTTTGAAGCAATAGGTAAATGAGTCTTTGGTTAGAATCTGGAGCCTCTGGTTAGACGGTGGTGAGGGGAGCATGGGCTCCCTAAGTCTTTGAGAAACTGGGTCATTGTCAGATCTCTGAGACCCATGGAATATACACTAGCATTGGAAGATCCAGCCCCAAATCTGCTGTTTGTAGCAGACACCTCTGGCACCCAATTTGCATTCTCTGAGTTCAGCCATGGCCAGGCAGACTGTGCAATGCAGACTTCCCTTTACCTTGTGCTGCTAGTGTCTGTCCTCAAGCACGCGTCCCTCCAGACCTGGCTCTCTGCCTTAGGGCTCTTTCAGTGGTGGAGCTGGCAGGAGCTTGCTCAGCCAACGTGTGTGTGCGGGAGTGCAGGGGAGTTACCCCCCAAGGACAATCCTCTACCACTGGGGGACAGTGCCTGATGGACAAATGTTCCTGCCTCTCATCCCTCGGCAAATAACCCCAGGAGCATCTGTGCTGCTTAAGGGCCCACAGTAGTGGCTCTGGTGATGCCCCGTGTTGGCTTGTCCCTCTTCCCTGCCTCACCCTCCTCCGCCCCTGCCTCCTGGGACTGCCCCCTGCATAAACCACCTGCGCCCAAGCTTGCTCTCTGGCTCTGTTCTCTGAGGAGCCCAGGCTAAGACACTGCCCATGTGGGCTGGGTTCCTTGGAGCAGGTGGCTGCACTTTTCTGGTCTTGCTCAGTTCCTCAGCTATTTGAGGTCTACCATTTGCTGAAGTTCCTTCCAGCTCTGAAAGCCTATAGTTCTGTTTGAATGCCTCATCCTTCCTGGGGAAATCTTTCTTTTCCCCATTCACTCATAAGCCAACCTTTTGATATTCCAATTGGTTGGTTCTTAAATTTCAAATGAGCCTCTTTCTACTCCTGGGTGCTCTGGAATGCTGAAAAGTATAATCTCTCCCTTGGTGACCTTTTTTTCCTCTATGTAGGACACTCATTGCATCCCATTTTTGAAAGAAAAGGCAGGCGTCTTTTTTAGTCTGGTCTTTAGCGCCAAGACACTCACTGTGGGCTCACAGCCAGTTATTTCCTACTGACAATTTTTCTGCTTTTTAAAAAAGTTCTGCCTCTTCTTCATTTGGTTTTGACTAATTAAGGGCTGCCCACCTAGAAAAGGCTAACGGTTGCATGACGTGGAGACTTTGCTCTCACGTAGCACCGGGTGGTTTAGGACGACAAATGGCTTGGAGTGATAGACAGCTCTGCGTTGCTGCCTTCTGATCCCTCAGCTCCACTCGGTGGGGATCGCACGGTCATTTGAAGATCCTCTGCTGTAGCTCTGTGACCTGCGTAAACGGTGGGGAGAGACTCGCTTCATTTCTATCTTTTATTGAACGTTTTCTGAGTTGTCAGAATCCACCCTATCTTCCGACTCCACAAATTCTGTATTGCGCCCAAGCGACAGGTCCAGCTTGCAGGAACCGGTGCCACCTACTAGGCATGCGTGATGGGCCACAGGCTAGCTAGGCATTTTACCTCAATTCTCACAGTGACCCTGAAAGGTAGGTATTATTGTCCTTACTTTGATTGGTGGGGAAAGTGAGGCACATTCCATCAGCTCTAGTACTCTAGTGCTTGTTTGTACTCATAGCAGTTGTCTAGTAAGTATGTACTAAAGAAATGAACGAATAAACGCGGCTTAGCAGTGAAGAACTTGTCCTAGGCGGCCTTGCTGACTGACCCTGCCCTCCGCAGGCTCCGTTTTGCTCCACAGGTCTCTGCCTCGCCCAGTCTCTCTGACTTTGCCCCGTGTGCCAGGATCCTCTCTGCACTGACACCTCGGTTCACACGTCCTTAACAACCTCGATATGGCCCTTCTGCTTATCCAGTTGCTTATCTTCCTCCAAAGTCGTATGTTGGTCACACATGCTCACACACACACACACTCTGCACCTGTAATTTGGTTACAATTTCACTTGGCACAAATTATCGTGAATTGTTCCTAAATCCCACCCGTTAGGGATGCAAGTGTGGGGTGGCAGGGTGGGTCGGCTGGGTTCCAGTTAACTCCCAGGTCATTCACAGGAATGTTAGTAAACAGCCAAAGGGCTCAGAGTTCAGAGAGCTGGTTCCAGTCCAGTTTCTGGTCCTGTGGGTAGGAAGTCGACTCCTCAGACCTTAATTTTCTCACTTCCAAACCGGAAGGGTGTGGCTGTCCCCCAGGTTTCCTGTCTCTTGCAGCCTAGCCGTTGATTCTGTGACAGCAAGGGGAGCAAAGTGAGTGATGACAAGGATGGCCATTTCCAGAGCAAGCTGTGCCCTTAAGTTGAGTCCACTGCAATGCCGTGTCGCTCTACAGCATCGGCCCCAGGAAGGCAGGGCCACGCTGACTTCCAGAGCTGTGCCTGACACCCTTCCTCTTCCAGGCATGGTTACTGCCCCTTCTCTGTGAGGTCAGACCCTCCGTGATGTTCACCAAGGGGCGTGGAAATTACAGTTTCATCCTTGCCTTCTTGTTGAGCTGGCACCCCCAGCGCCTACCTCGCAGACAGCCCGTTCCCCTCTCAGGGAGTCCCATGTTCTGTTCCGTTTCCCAGTCCTCATGTTCTATCCACTACAAAACCTCTATGTCACCAACTTTCCTGTAAAACAGTGATCCTGCATTGCTGTCCAACCGCTGTCACTTTAAATAGTCCCCAGGTGTCTCGGCTAATGATGCACAGAGATCTCGCTTGCATTTTCAAGCCCAAGAATTGCAGCTCTGACAGCAACACCGCTCCAGCATCCATCAGTGGTCATCAGGTCCGTCCTTCCTGGAACGTTCTAATACACGGCACTTAAGCTGTCCCTAATGAAACATTCCCACACCACAATTGCCTTTTAATTAAACTATCATCGTCTCTAGAGTTTAATGATCCCAGTCTCCCTGAAAAGCAGGAAAAAGACAACAGTTTTCACCAGGTGATGTTCCTGGGTTTACATAAACTTATTAATTTAAATGGGCTCAATTGCTTTGACGAAGAAATGCTGTCAGTTAATGTGGATCATCTGGTTAGCTATTCCACAGGTGTCTGCGGGTTGTTTTCTCATTTTGTGAGCAGTTTAAAGTGGCGGCTATGCACATACGCTCTGGAACCAGACCGTCTGGGTCCGAATCTTACTTTTGCCACTTACATACTGTGTGATATGGGCGAGGTAGTTAACCTCTCTGTGCCTCAGGTTAGTTCTCTATTTTGTCCCTCTCTATGTAGAACTTTCTGGTGGTCCCCAGTTGCTTCAAGATGAAGTTAAAACTGCTTAGCATGGACACAAGGCATTTTGGATTCGTTTCTGCCTCATTTCTACTCACCCCCTGAACACCGTGACATCCTTAGGCTGGTGGGAACGCATGTCCTCACTGTGACTGTTTCGCTGTGGAAGATCTTGGTGGAGTCCACTTCTGGGGCGAAAGAATAGTACAAGGCTACTATGTACAAAAAATAAGAATTTTAGATTATTGAGGCAGGTGGGATGCCAGATCCTCAACCCCCTAAATTAATTTGTGTACCTTCCTAAATTCTAAATTGAAGCACCTCACTTAACATTAACCATTTCTAGGGCATTTATCACCGACAGAAAAAGCGAAATATCTTCCCCCGTGCCCCGCGCCCTTTTGCTCTCCCTTGAGCACTTTTACTACGTAGGCTGCAGGGTGAATGACAGGTTATGGCTCCTGACCTCACAGAATATACTTCTGGGTAGAAACACAGACAAAATACATGTTAGTAAAGAGTAAATTTGTCAGTAAAGAGACAGTCAAATAAAAATTTTCATATGATATAAATGTTACAAGACAAACTAAAAAAGATCTGAGTATTACGAATACGGTGGCCAGTGGCTATGTGTAGTTACTGAGCGTGATGCAATGCCTGGCTAATTTTTCTATTTTTAGTAGAGATGGGGTCTCGTTCTTGCTCAGGTTGGTGGTCTTGAACTCCTGAGCTCAACCAGTCCTCCTGCCTCAGCCTCCCAGAGTGCTGGGATTACGTGAGCCATAGTGCGCAGCCTCCATGAAACTTTACTTGGCTTTTGTATCATTGAAATAATAAGTAGTTGTTTTATAATCTGTGTCTACTCGTTTTAGTGTCTGGAATCTCTGTGGGCCTGTTTCTTTTGTGTGATTGTTCTGCTAGCTCATGGTGTTTTATCTTCACATCTACTTGATTTATCTTTGATTATGTCATAGACATTAAATTGAAAATTTGTTTGTTGGAATACCCTGTGGTCTAGAGTGACATTCTCTACACTTGGAGAAGATTTACATAATTCTTACTGTGCACCTGGGGCTCTAGTTGCCCTGAGCCATTTTAGCCTAACTTGAGGTTTTCTGGGCCATTGGGTGATGTGAAGTCAGACTGTTATCCATTGGTTCTCGTCCCAATCCCCTCAATCCTAGGGTGCAGCCCTTTGTCTCACCCCTCAGCCCAAAGTGGAGGGTGGTTTACCTGCATTTCCTCCCTTGGAAGGCGCTGGGCTATCATGCTGTTCCCCACAAGGCTTCCAAAGTGTAGCCAGCCTTTTGGCAACTTCAACTTGACCAGAAAATACTTTATGGCAAAGCAACCTTGAGTGCTGGACTCAACTCTCAGGGTTCCAGCCCCGAGCAGGATCTCAACTTAACAATCCTCACTGTCTTGTTAGTGGATTGGTGCTTGCAAGAAGATTTTTTTCCTTTCTTTGTCTTTTGTCCTGCTTTTAAAATCGTCTTTAATGGGAGGATTGATCTTACCTGGTCCATGCTTGCTGGAAATAGAAATTCACTGCATGTTTTTAAGCAAAGTACTAAATCTTTCAGAATCTAGTTTTCTCTGAGCCTTAGTTTTCTATTAGTATTATCATTTTTAAAAACCTAGTGTTTTGGGTGACAATTCTCACTGATACGGCTCTTTGGCACCTTATTCTTAGATCACTATTGTAACATGTGCTCAGAAATGAATTAATGTTCCTTCTAGAATGGCACCTATGGCCTTAGCAACCAGTCCTAGGGCCAATCCTGACGCAATGCTCCACTGAACGTTTTACAAAGCGTTTTTGTGTCTTTACCGAATCAAGTAATGTGGAGGAACATGCTTTTATTTTTCTTCTTCTCCGTTATGCTGCCGAAGACTCACACGTGGGATTGTACAGTGCACGTGTGTGGGAGGTGACACCACTGCCCGGCTGCTGAGGGGGGAACTGTTGGTGGATGGCCTTTGGCTTTCCCCTCAGCTGACGGGGACAACACACAAGGACGTGTCTATTTGTACAGTGCATTTTGGCACCGATACATTTGCCCTAGTTAAACGTTTAAATGTGAACACACACTTTCAAAATATGATAAATCAGGTCGAGCTTGTTGTGTATAATTTTCTTCAACTTTAATAATGAAAAAAATCAGAACTGTTTTTTTAAATTTTCTACGCATGGGGAAACTAGAACAAGAAATGGCGGTACATGGTATTTGTTGAGCACTAACTATGTGAGAGAAACGTTTTTAAAAGCGTCACAAGTGTTAACGCACATCATGCTTCTCAAACCCTGTTTCTGTGAGGCACAGAGCAGTTGTGCTTGTTTGTGCAGGGTCTGGGTCTGGAGCCAGAGGTGGGCAGCGTGGGTCCTCGTCCACTCTGCCGGTGTTAGTTTCTTTCTTACCTACACCGTGATTCCGTTAGGTCCAGGATTACCTCTTCACGGGTTTGTGTCTGCCACGGGGTCATTGGTGTAACACAAATGCGAGATATTTAAAGGCACAGCTGTTCAGCCTTATGTACGAGTTGGCCGGGCGGGGCGCATGGGTCTGGGGGCCTGAGGCCGAGGCGTGTGCCCACCAGCCAGCCCACTTTTCCGAGGGCATGGGGGGGGGGCTGTATATGCCCCACAGCTCCCTACCTTGCTGCTTTGCGGGCTTGTCCCATCTGGTGAACCATTGACCGTAAACCAGCAACACCTTATTCCACATATGGTATCTCCTCCTGGCGTGCTCAATTCCTGCGAGCACAAAAGTCCAGGCATGTGTGTTCACACACTGCCCCCATACATGTCACTTGTCCTCTACTCCTGCCTGCCCTTCACTTTAAGGGCCATAAGACAAGGCATCAGGGTTCACAGATGCCATAGCCTAACTGGGGAAGTGAAATGATTTCAAAATGGTACAAGAAAGCAAATTGTTAATGGCTCTGTGGGTTGTTGCTGTCAGTTGGCACTCCAGATCTGGCTGCCAGACCTTTGTGAGCCGTGGTCCCAAATGCTCCAGGTATGGCGGCCTGTGGGGTGGAAAGGGCACAGTTACCGGGTGTGCAGTGAGCAAGGCGTGCGATGTGGGAGGGAGCCAGGTGGGCTTGGGAAAGAGGCAGCCCCTTGCCGCCTGGCTAGACTTCTGCGACAGGAAGTGGAGAGGAGCTCGTTGGGGCAGGTGACGGCACCCACGGAGCAGCAGGGAGCCTGGGGAAGGGCTGACCTGGGAGCTGGCCTGACCTCGGGCAAAGTGAGTGGAGGCTGGTTTTGGAATCTAGGAAACTGGACTTCAGATTCCAAAAGGGCCACTCACCAGCAATGGGGTTTTGCAGGCGTCACTTGCTTCTCGCAGCCTCAGGGGCAGCATCCATCAGGTGGACGGAAAACATGCCTAGTCTAGTTGTCGTGAGAGTGAATGATAGGAAATGCTCTTAGACTGTTCCTGGCGCATTTTAGGGGCTCAATACGTGCTGACTATAATGGAACCGGTTTTGGACGTCCGTGCTCTGGCAGTTGCCCTTCTGTAGCTTTGCTCTGTTGCCATGCAGGTGAGGGACCAGGGTTGCATATGCTACTCCAGGTGCAAGCAAACTCCCTTTTACAGGAGGGAGGGATAATGATCCCTCTCTGGTTTCTGGGCTGTCCTTCCTGACATGGCCGGCAGTTTGTTGGTGTATTTGGCGGCTACAGCACATTGGTCTAATGTTTTCTGGGAATGGCCTATGAAGACTTGCCCATTCCCAATTTGAGTGGGAATTGATAGCTCAGAGCCCGTCACTTCAGAAGCGCTGTTTGAATTTCCATTCCCCAAGTGCAGCTTCCCTTGGCTACTGAACCTCGCCTGGAGCCCTCCGCGCTCCCTCTGCACTGGGGCACCTGCCATCGCACCCACTGGATTCGCTACCGGGAAGCGCTGGGTGGCAGCCGTCGACTTGGTTTTCCTGGGCCCTCTCAGTTCTGGAGGTTTTTGGCAGTGGCGAATACTCTTGCCCCCAGAATAGATTCCAAAAAATATTCTCATTTATGATTTCAGCTCAAGCCTCCAGTGTGGTTGTCTGGCACGGACACAGGGCTCCCGCAATCCTGGTGTGTTTTCCTTCAAGTACTGTCGGGACGATGGATGGTGAAGGAGAGAGAACGTGGTCTTCAGAGTAAGAACAGAAGCCGGACCTCTGCTGTGGGCCCCGGGCATGCTACTTAGTCTTGCTAAGCCTCAGCCTCTTGGTCTACAAGAGAGGGTAATAGTATCTGCATCATAGGGATGTCAGAAGAATAAATGAGGTATCATAAGCTTAATTAATGTTAATATACTCCTTTATTAGTTGAGCCTGAGCAAAGCACTTTTGAGAGCTAAATAAATAAGAAAATGAATGAAAGACTTCTTTTGGTTTACATATTTTCTCAAAGATTTCTGGAAGAGTGGGTTATCACTTCCTGTGTCAGGAAGGCGGCTCCCTGCCTCCTGCCATCCAGCGGGTAATACTGGGTGGGTCCCTACTGCGCGGTGTTTAGCTGCATGCTCTCTGGAGCCAGGCTGCCTGCTTTAAATCCTGGCTCGACTGCTTACTGGCTGTGTGATTCTGAGCAAGTTGCTTAACCTCTCTGTGCCTAAGTTTCTTTACTCATAAGGGTAACAGGGTAATGATAGTAGCCACCTGTAGTATTGTTGTGAGGATTAAATAAGTTAATGCTTTTCAAATTCTGGTGACAGTTCCTGGCAGTAGCTTGTTAAATGGCCTTTCTCCTTTTCCCCTGCAGTCCCTCCTGGAAGTAGCAGACAGAGGGGTCTGCCCGAAGTTCCCAGTCAGCTTGGCCTAGCCCGGCCCATGCTTCCCGCGCCTGATAGCACTCAGCCCTGCTTCCTGCGGGACAGTCCAGGCACCCGCCCCGAGTCCGGAAGTCTGCTCCAGAGAGGCTGTCCTTGGCTGCAGTGTGGAAATGGGCTTTGCCACCCCCATCCTCCCCTCCCTAAGCCGCTGCGTCTGTGCCCGGCACCTCTCAGCCCCCGGTGTGCATCTGCCTGCTGCCCATCGCTCCGTCACAAAGCAAGCCCCACAAAGGCAGGCAACCCATCTGCTGTGTCAAACGCCACATTTCCGGTGTGGGGCAGAGTGCCTGGCACACAGCATAAATCCAAAAGGTGTTTGTGATTACGAATAAGTGAAGGAATTATCAGTGCCCCAGCCAAGGGGTTGTCTGCTGGTGTCTGAGTGTGGACCGTGAGCTAGGCACATGGTCGGCCCCCCACGCAGTGACCCAGCTTGTGCCGGGTGATGCATGCACACGTGGTGGGTGGGCCGGCCTGGGGGACACGCAGGGGTGGGGCCCTGGGGACACGGACATCTTGCCGAGCTCCCCGCTTGGTGGGGCAGGCCAGGGCAGGAGACAAGGGAGGCTAAGGACATCTCTGAGCTTTGGTTTCTTCATCTGATGAATCGATAAGTAATACCTACCACGCAGACTTTCGGATGGGTGAAGAGGATGCTGTAGCCTCCTGTGCTCGCAGACTAGGTAAGTGATAGCTAGTTATTTCGAAATTCCGGATTTTGACCTCTGTTTACAAACTGGGTTAAGAATACTTGCTCCTCCCCAGAAGAGCTGCCTCTCTACAAAGTTTCTTTTTATGAATTGACCCGTATCGTCAATGACTTATTTCACAAATATTTAGTGAGGAGATGCGGAGCATGGAAGGTCTCAGCGCCACGATGGCAGCTTCGCTCATCAAACTCCTACCAAGCCCTTCCCCGCCTTCCCCAGCGGCTACAGTAATGCCGAGGGAGGCATTCTAACCCCCCATTGCGTGGAGGAAGGAACAGGTGCAGGGAAGGTGGTTTCTCCAGGGTCACAACTACACAGCCAACAGAGCCCTGTCCCCCGGCCTGTGCCTCCCCATGGCCTGTCTGCACTTGGCAATGGACACTCAGTAGCTCTTCGTCATCCAAGAGGATGGGGACGGCTCATCACATCTCCGTCTTTGTTCACAAACCTTTCCTGCCTCTCCAAAAGAGGCCTGGAGAACCTGCCTTTGCAAAGAGTTCGGGAAACCTGAGCGCGATGCTAGCACGAGACACCCGGGTGCCTTGGCCATCTGCACTGCGTTAAGCCTCCCCTGCAGAGTTGGGCTGGTCCGAACTTTCTTGTTACCTTCCGGCAGGTGGTAGCCAGGCCTTTGGCTCCTGGCTGTCCCCGTGCGGTGCGCTGGGCAAATGCTGGCTGTGAGAACCAGTCAGCTTGACTTTCAGGCATGGCTCACGTTCAGCCTCATGACATCTCGGTGCTTCCAGAAGCAGCGTTGGCCCAGGACCTCTGAGAGCCTGACAGCGCCATCTGGAGAAGCCCAGTGCTCCCCAGCCCTGCTGGGGAGCGGGCTGGGTTACGGCGCTGCTCCTGCTAGACACGCGGAGAAAGGTCTGCTGCAGGCGGCAGGGTTTGAGAATAATGAAATGCGCCAGCTCTGCGCTGGGTGTTGGGGGCACATGGATGTGGTTCCTGCCTTCCAGAGCCTCACGAGGTGCGGTGTCCAGATTCCTCTCAGGGACATACACGGCAGCATCTGCTGCTAAACAACAGACTTACTAAAAGCTGTGATTCAATCATCGTGAACGCCTCTTCCTAGTGAGCAAATGACATTGCTCCTTTATCTGAGATAGAAAGACCTGGAGGAAAGAGTGCAGGCTGTGGTCCCAGGGGGCCTCAAGCCCGGCGGTCTGAGATGCCCTTCCTCACGCTCCTCCCTGGGACGCTGATCGGTTTGGGCAGGGCAGGGCCCAGGCATTCGCACTCTCTAAAGCTCCTGGGTGGTGCTAACATGCCCACCTCTATGAGCATCACATCACTTGGGGAACTTTCTAGACATCACAGGTGCCCCAGACCCACCCCAGACGGATCGAGTTACAGCCTTACGCTTACAAAAAGCCCCACCGTTGTTCTCACATACAGCTACAATTCACAATCGTGAATTAGATTTATTTTTTTACCTTACCTGGGCGAGTTACCTTTTTGAAGGTCAGTCCATCTTCTGTCAAGTGGACTGTCCTCGGGTAGGCTGCAGCCATTTAGCCGGATGTGTACTTAGCACACGTCCATGAATGTGAGTGTTCAACAAACGCCATCCTTTCGGTATTTTTAGCCTTCAAGTGGCCAACTGGTTCTGGCTGGTTTACACAATGGATGTGACTCACCTGGACATGGCCTCCTCATTCTATATGTGGAATCTAAATGGCTTTGACTCTGATCCTGCTGCTAATCGAGCCATCCAAAACGGCAGAGTTTCTGTTTTGGATGAAGATAAGTTTTGTGAAGGAGATTAGAGTCTATTCATTTTTCTGTCAATTTGTTTGGGGTCCTTGATCTCATCTGTTCACTCAAGAAACAGGTGAATGTTTATTACATGTTAGACACGGCCCTAAGCAGGAGACCCGTCCAGTGCTTCAAGGACTCAGAGTCCTTGAGAGAGGAGACAGACATATCAACAAACGACAGCGCTGACTGTCTGTGAGATTTCTGGACCGCCTGGATGAAGAATACGTAAGAATTGCTCATTCTTCCCCAACCCTTTTTTTTCCCCACAAATTTTTACAACAGCAAACTGGCAAAGCATTTTGAAACAATAATTGATTCTTGGGTACCTCAAAATTGATTGTTATCCCTTCCCATAGTTCCACAATCAAGACATTTATATCTTTGTTAAAGAGAAATCTCAGTGACGGCTGTAAACTACTTTCTCCTCTGCGTGGAGCATCTGGTGTGGGAGGAAGGCAGTGGGCTTGGCGGGTGGGGCCGTGGTGATGGTGGTGGTCCCTGCTCTGCCTGGACCAGGAAGTAAAAAAATTGGATTAAGAGATGACTGTGTGCCTGGAAGGGTATTCTGAAGGGAGGTCTATTGGCTAGGCAGGCCAGAGACGCAGAGGTACTTGCTTTTCAGATAAGTAAATAAATCAGTCTACAACTGAGTGTATAATGTTGTTTCAGGCTTGGTCACAGATGTAAGAACATCTACTTTGCCTACACCTGGCCCCAAGAACTCCATTCCAGATTTTCCTTTCCCTCCACTTAGTGTTTTGAATACAAATATTTGAATAAGAATTATACCTGCACCAAGGAATATTCATTGAAAATGCATTTTTCAAAATAATCTCTGTTGTCCAATTTAACTTTTTGGTCCATTTTCTATGATGTATAGTTAAATGGCTTCCAACTGTTTTCACTTTTATTTCCCTGAAATTATTTTTTATTTTATTTTCTATTTATTTTTTTGAGACAGGTTCTTGCTCTGTTGCCCAGGCCAGAGTGTAGTGGTATCATCATAGCTCATTACAGCCTCCAACTCCTGGGCTGAAGCAATCCTCCTGCCTCAGCCTCCCCAGTAGCTGGTACTATAGGCAGGCACCATTACACATGGCTAACTTTTAAAAAAATTTTTGTAGAGTTGGGATCTCGCTATTGTCCAGGCTGGTCTCAAACTCCTGGGCTCAAGCAATTCTCCCACCTCGGCCTCCCAAAGTGCTAGGATTACAAGTGTGAACCATCGTACTTGGTCTGAAATTATTTTTTTATCTAAATAAATTCTTTTTATATAATTTTTGCTCTGAAGGTTTAATTTGTTGGCCAGTTTTATTATTAACAAGAAATTTTACTGATTATGGTTTCTACCATTGTGAGTTTTCTTTTGCGATCGTTAATTTCACAAAGTCCAATTTGCTGGGTCAGGTTTTGCAGGTGTATGTTTTATCATGTGCAGTGGTAGCCATTGCCAGTTTTATTTTGAGTTGACTGTTGCCACCAGTGTTACCTGCTATGGGTTGGGTAAAAGACTTTATGCTTGTCTCTTTGCTAATCTGTGAGAAGATAAGGACTGTTCTCTGCGCTCAATTCCAAGCATGTCCTGCTGTCCAGCACGTTATGCTGTTTGGCTCATCCACATTTCCCACCTGTTCCCATCACTGCGCACCCAGGAACGAATGTGTCTACACTGCTCTTAGAGCGACACGCTGAGGCTGGGGTCAAGACAGCAGATTTCTAAGCAGTCTGTGCATGTTGCTGAGCCTGCTGTCACTCAGGGCCATCGTGTGACCCTGGGAGAGAGCCCTGTGCACCTGGCCCCTCACTCACACGTGCTGTGGACCTTGCAGTCTGGGTCAGGACTCAACTGAGAGCTCTCTGGGCTATCCCAGCTGAGACACTTGTCCAGTAGAAAGTAACAAGGTGTGTCTGATGAGACATCGGAGGCATAGACAAGTGTGCTCACTGAACTCTCTTCAGGGAACACTATTCATTTGGAAGAATTACTCCAAAAAGTCTCTTGGGACAGGCAGCAGGAACACGTGCTCAGCTCCCAGAAAGCAATGGCTGAGCCAATCAGCAAAAGTAAAGGAAACACGGCAGGGCACGCTGGGGAGGAGCAAGATGGGAGGGACAACAGAGCCTGTGAGCAGCGGGTTGTCACCGGCTTCAGGAGAGACTCACCCAGAGCCCCGGATCCAGCTAAACTCACCAAAGCTGGGGTGAGTCGTGTTTCCTGTGGAAATCGCGGAGGGGCTCAGGGGAGGTTTTCTAAGGAATTGGTGGAAATTATAGGGAGGGCTTTGTTCTGCAAGCCATAGAGTTAGAGATTCAAGACAAGTTTAATTAGTTTCCATAGGATTGTCATATCTCTACAGACATCACAAAATATACACATGCGCTTGTTTTGGGTATATTTAATATTTCTCTCTACTTACAGCTATCCTCATAAAGGGACTTGAGGAGGCTTACAGAAAAGTATGAAAAAGTGTTAGAAGGCGAAATCAGGCAAAAGAGAAACTTAGGGAGGAAGGAAATAAATATTCATAAGGTTAGCATACAGAAACGCACAGGGAAATAGAGAATTCCAGATGTTGTAGACTGCATGTTGGTGCTAAGCTTCCGGTAGCCACGACTAAGAACAGACAATAAGCAGCAAAAACAGTTTATAATGTCTCTAAGATACATGTTATTCCCAAAGGATCAGGGGCCTTAATTCTTTTCTGTATTCCCCAGAGTATTCCATGCGTTTAGCCAACTTTGGCAGCCAAGGGGACTATTTAAAACTGAGAAATACATGCTAAACTTTTAACAACACTTTGAAACTTTAAATAAAATTCCCGATGTAGTCTTCAACTACAGAGAAATGAACGTCCAGGAGAGGAACCCTCACTGGTCTGGATTCATTCCCTCGGCACCTCTCCATGCCCGTAATGCTGCCGCCCGTGCTGCTGTCTGTCCTGACGTACGTTCATAGGTAGATGGTTGAGGGTGGACTCGAGACATCTTGGTTTGTTTTCCCTCCAGTCGTTTACTCCACAAACACGTGCTGTACCTGCTACGTGCCAGCTGTTGCTCTGGATGCTGGGGTACGGAAGGACAGCTGCCTGCCTTCCTGAGCTCACAGTTGGGACAGACTCATGCACTGCGATGGCAGCGGTGAGGAACGGTCCGTGAGGGGTTCAACACGGGTGAGCCCACTTCACCAGGACGGGTGGCTGTTGGCCACATAGAAGGTTCTCTGGAATACATTGGCTCCCTCCCCCCGAGCCTGCTGTGAGGGGTAACCCCTGGCCATATATTGTGTTTACACTTTAAGCCATGCTGGGGGTCCATCCAGTCCAGAATAGCCTGGGCTTTTCCCTTCAGACATGGGCTCAGACACTCCCCCTTGGTGAGGTTATAGAAGGACTAAGACCCAGTCCTGCTGTCTGGCTTCTGAGACAAGGAAATTCCCAAAGGACAGTGTCTCTAAAGTGGGCTCAGGGAGGCCAAGTTCAGGGGTGGCCACCGAGGGGTGAGGTCTCCCTTCTTCTGTCGGTTTCATCCCCATCCCCACCGCCCCACCCCCCCACACGCTTTGCAAGCCTGGGACACCAACAGCGGAGCACACAACCCAAGTTTTCTTCTCTGAAAAAGATTAAATTGAAAGATAAGGACCCAACACAGTGCGGCAATTGTTTTCTCCTGCCCGAATGTGTATATTTGGCTCTCCCTAGCTCTCCTGAGGCCTGAGTAATGACGGAGTTCCCCTCTCGTCCACCTCTGGAAGCACACATGATGGTAGCACGTATGTAGCACTCACCACTCACTGTATGCCACGCCTGCAAGCATCCTCATGGGATCTCATGATGCTCCTATGAGATAGATGTTGTTATTATCTCCACTACAGGGAAGGGATACTGAGGCTGGGATTTGCAGTCTGGCCCCAGAAGCCATGCTCTTCAGTGCGCACAGTGCTTCCTCGCAAGCAGCCAGGGCTCGGGAGGGCCTTAGCTGTTAGCTGGTGGAAGAATGGAGGCCTTTGGCTGCATGGTTTTGGGGGGATTAGGTAGCCCGTTCTTACAGCATCTGTCAGGTGTGGCAGTGCTGAAATGGCCTATTCACAAAGACCATCGGAGACAGTCCCCAGGGCCACCATGCCAGATGTGAAATTCCCACTGGGTGGGTTGGCCATGTTGCAGGTGGGCCTCAGAGAAGCACTCATGCCCTGAGCACACAGTGTGTGTACTTGTCAAAACTCACTGAACCGTGAAGGCTGTCTGGAAAGTATCCAGCCATTGTCAGTATAATGAGAACATAGTGCATGGATGGATACTTTCAGGATAGCCCCAAATGCACCTATGGTGCATTTTGTTGAATGTAAATTGTAAATCAGTGAAATTAATTTTAAAAGAAGAAGAGATGATGTGCTCCAAACCCTAAGCAGCTGGAGTTCCATGGCCCGCGTCACTCAGATGCCCTCCCTGCCTCCACCCACGGGTGCTCTCTTTGGCCATGCCCCTCCCTGGAAATGGATGGTTGGCGTGAGGCAGCTGAGGCACACTTAGGTGCATGTTTGGTGATGACAGTGGAGCGGGGAGTTCTTGACACGCTCTGCCCCGATCTATTTTATTCCCTTAAGCTGTCTGTGCTGTTGCTGCCACTGCCGACTGAAGAGCCACAGCGCTGTCACTGGAGGCCGTGGGAGGAAGGCAGGGTGCTTGGGGGCTGGAGCTGCGGTTTTAGGGAGAGACTCCACTTTTCCAGGAGAAATCCTCTTATACCCCCGGCCATCTGAAGCACGGAGAGGTAGGGCTTGGGACCTTGTTCTCAAACACTTGGATGCTCAGCGCTTACCTGAGGCCCAGAGACACCAGATTTTCACGCAGCTGAGCATGAGCAAAGACTTGGCAACACTATTTACTAGCAGCAAAATCATGGGCATCTGAGTCTCCGTTTTCTTGTCTCTAAAATGTGTATCATCAGGCCCGGCCCGTGGAAGCTGCGTGGTGCTGGGAACTCTTCAAGTTGCTCGTTTCAAGCCTGCCTGCAGGTGTCCCTCCTCTGTGGTGTGTCTTCGGCAGTGCCACCTTCTGTCTCCTGCCTCTCCGCTGAAGTCATCCAGCCCTGAAGGTCTCAGCCACACTAGGCTATAACGTTGCTCTGGTCTGTCACTGCTGTTGAGTCATGTGCTTTCCCCGGCTGGAGGGTAAACTCGCCCAGCCTCCCCCTCATTGCCTGGCTGTGTTTCTCCCACAGCACTGAACTACTGTCTAGAATTATCTTGTTATTTATCATTTACTCACTTGTCGCCTGTCTCTCCCACCAGATTATGACCTCTAGGCTCCCTTAACTGCGCCGGGTGGCAGGAGTGCCGTGGCCTGTGTGAGTGTGTGGGGTGATGACGCCCCATCAGCAGCTGCCCCCAGCACAGACTGGAGCACACACTTTCCGCCCGTTAGCTGGCTGACTGAGTTATATGCAGGGCTTGTCCCTGTCAGCAGCTGGTCAGGGATGGGATTACGAAGGTCCCAGGTGTATGGCACAAATGGGGGATGAGGCTGATTTTATGGGCCCACTTGTGGTTGCTGATAGTGGCGGTGTCAACAGAAATGGCTTCGGCTACACAGGATGGCACCATCCATCACCAGCGTCTGAAAACCGATTTTTATGAAGCAGAATTTTAATGGAAATGCCAGGTTTGTGCAATGGAAGGCAAAGAGAAAGTTGAGGGGATGCTTTGAGGCCCACAATTAATTTTTTTTAAATTTAAGGGGCATAATTATAAAGGAAGAATTGACGGGTTCTATCCCTCCTCAATTTTCGGATGGGACATATCTTGCTTCCTCAATAGGATTCAAGGTCAGGCCGTCAATTTCCTTTCCAGAAGAATCTCATTGTGTGGGAATGACCTTTGTGCCAATCTCTATGTGGAGAACAGGTTATTGCTGCAAGTGGTTGGGGGTCGGCACGACCATTGTCTGGTTCTTGTGCCGTCCCTACTCCCTCTGCGAGAATCAGTGGACCCGACTCTGGGGCGCCCTCCTCTGTGTGCAGAGCTTCCACCATCTGACCCCCGACGTGGCAGCTCGTGTGCCTGCCACTTTATCAAAACTTGCCCGAGTTTACACGGCCTGCAGGTGCTGGGGCTGGAGTTTGCTGCCCGGCAGTCAGGTTCTGGGTCCCGGCAGGTGACCAGTGCGCCACTGGTCCTACCCCTCGGGAGGGAGGGGCAGCCAGAGGGGACAGCTCCCTCTCAGTCTAGGGCTCCCTTCTACAGCAGCTGCCGCTTATTCACGAATTGCCTCTAATTGAAACTATAGGAAATCCATCAGGTCCCAGAAAATGCTAGAACATGGCTCCCGATCCCACTGGATCCCGGGAGTCAGGGCAGCCACAGAAAGAGAGGAACCCGCTGAACAGAAGCCAGCGCCTGCGGTGAGGCAGAAGCTCCGTGTGTTGCAGACAGTGCCGTGGGCTTCCTGGAGGGGTGGACTTCACGGGCTTCAAAGGACGGTGAGACTGGACTGTCCAGAGGGCAGAGTGGGAGTGTCCCGACTGTGCAAAGCACGCGCCCAGGTGGAGGCAGGAGTGAGTGTGCTGTGGGGACGGCTGAGGGTGGGAATGCAGAGGCCGTTTAATAAGGTGGTTTGGGAAACTGAAGGTTAGTGATGCGAGTGACTCGCTGGCCATGGCAGAGCCCTTGGGAGTTTTGCTTAACCACCCATAGTGCTGGCACACGGGCCGGGGCACGACACAGAGAAGGGCTGTGAGCTCCCACCTGGGCCTGCTCCAGGGTCCTAGCTGCTTGGTGCCTTACTTCCATCTGGCCCTGTGCCCTTCCTGAAATCCCAGGACCTCCAGCCCCAAAGTGCCTGGTCAGTGAGGTCCAGAGTGACGACCACACACCCAGTGGCAGGTGCTGAGCCGGCAGCTGGAGGGGACGCGGCATAGACTCCGGAGTGAGGCTTGAGTTGCATTTATCTGCTCCTGTCCCAATCCTGTCTCTTTGACAGGGAGAATCTCTCACCTTGGCAATTCGGGTCTCACCCCGAGCAAGCCAGACACAGCCGGAGAAGAGGCTGTGGAGCTGTGACGGGCCATCTCCAGCTCTTGCTGCCAAGAGGGAGCCCTATGGAGGTCACATTCAGTTGTTTAAGATTAAAAAAAATTCGGCTGTGCTCCAGTGGGTTAGAGAGCCTCCCATAAAACTCACAGAAAGAAAGAAATACAAATGAGAGGCATCCCCTCAGTCTCAGCGAAGGGCCACGCCTGGCAGGGCACGGACTCTGAAGGACAGTGTTGGGACGGCTCCAGCCCTCCGTTTCTGATTCGTCCTCTTCTTTTGGCAATAAGGACACGTTTTTAAATGGTTTTGCTCTTGGATGCTTTTCTCTCTATCACTAAGAATGGCTAATGCTGAAAAGCAGATTTTATATATATATATATATATACACTCCATATGCTGGAAAATTGCATGATTTGGTGTTGCAGAAACCTGTGTTTAGCTATTCACTGGAACTCCTGTGGTCCAGGGCCACATAATCTCTATAATTTCCCTCAGGAGAAACATACTAGGAACCATATTTAAGAGAGATTTAAGTGTTCTGTCTTTCTCTGGTGTCACTGATAATAATGATATAAAAATATGAACATGTTAGGCATTGTGCAAACCTATTTAATTCCTCCAGAAATTTATGGGTGGTTATTATCCCTGTTTTGCAAAAGAGATCATTGAAGTTCAGAAAGATTGGGTAAAGTGCTCAAGGTCACCCAGGTGGGGACCTGTCAGCTGACATTCAAACATAGGTTTACCTGGCTCCAAAGGCTGTGAGCTGTTGCCATGACACTGCCTCTCATCTTCAAGTGGGATGGTGAATACCATTAGCAAAGCAGAATTCCTAATCTCTTTCCAACCTGGTGATGCATAAGAACATGATCTCAATACCGTTAATTAATTAAGTCACCAAGTTCCTCCAGAAAATCCACCAATCGAGAATTATAACCTTACAAAGTGACACATTTTTATTTAATTACAAAAACTCCGGAGATGGAATGTAATTTCATGCTATGTCTCCTTAGCTCACTTATTGCTTTAAAGCAACTGTATCACTGAAAGTATTTAAAAGAGAAATTGCTCCAGGGGATATAAAAATCCTTAGATGTTTGCATCTAAATAAACTGACAGTGCCATTAAAGGACAGATAAAGGAATATTATTAAACAGTCTGTAATTAAAGTATCAATTCGTTTTGCATGAATAAAAAACAAGAAAGTATTAATTAGAGATTAACACAATCTAAGATTAGGCTAGGAAGATACTAAAGTGAGGCACTCAATCCAATACTGAGCAGTATATTGTTTTCTAATTAGAAGGTTTATATTTGAGGAAGAATTATAAAAAGGCAAGTTCATGTTTCTGCTCGACTTAAGGCTGGAATTATTTTTTTTTAAAGAGTTTAGGACTTTCTTTTTTCATTTCTATGAGTTTTTTGAGCTTCCAGCAGGAGCAGGAAGACATGGCCATTTTGTGTTGGAGCCGCCACGGGCGTCAGTGGGCAACTGGACGAGAGCATCCGACTCCAGGTGCACCGAGAGTTGATGAACCAGTCTCTCAAATCTCGGTCCTATAGCTTCACATTTCTTTCACGTGAAACAAAACATTTATTACATCATGAGATAGCTTAAAAGGCCAATTCTTCGGGGAGCATGGGTGGCTGTATCAATGATGTCTAGAGGGTCGTCTCCTGCAGGTGATCTTGGTTTTTCTCCCTCTCGCAGCTGGGCAGTGAGAGGAGGGGACAAAGGAAAACGACAGGGAGTCACAGTGGAAGGGCAGGATTTGAGTCCTGGATCTGCCACTCAACAGCCAGGAGCTCTGACCAGCAACCGCCTTTCACAGCTCCAGTTTCCTCCTTGACAAATCAGGACAGTCACTCTTCCCTCCTTGGCATCACAGGGAGCCACATTCGCGCAGCACCTGAAGAGCACGTCAGGGCCAGTTGCTCCCAGCTGCCGGTTTTCTCCTCTCCGCTGAAGACAGGCCAGCATCACGGCCTGCAGTCCCCGCAGCGGTTAGGAGACTCACGCTGGTGTGATGCTTTGTGTCACTGTCTTGACAATTTGAACACGGGGCCAGGTATTTTCATTTTTGCACCAAGTCCCACAGTGATATGACCAGTTCTGCCGGCAGACATCCTTCTCCCTCCTTGCAATTCTGCCTCCTTGCAATTCCTATCGGCACCAGGAATCTTTCCCCTGAGAATTCTTTTTTTTGAGACAGAGTCTCACTCTGTTGCCCGGGCTAGAGTGCCGTGACATCAGCCTAGCTCACAGCAACCTCAAACTCCTGGGCTCAGGCGATCCTCCTGTCTCAGCTTCCGGGTTAGCTGGGACTACAGGCATGCACCACTGTGCCAGGCTAATTTTTTTCTATTTTTTAGTTGTTTTGGCTAATTTCTTTCTATTTATAGTAGAGACGGGGTCTCGCTCTTGTTCAGACTGGTCTCGAACTCCTGAGCTCAAGCAATCCTCCCGCCTGGGGAAAACAATCCACCCACCTCGGCCTCCCAGAGTGCTAGGATTATAGGTGTGAGCCACCATGCCCGGCCTCCCCTGAGAATTCTTCTCCTCTTTGGGAGCACTTGGTTGACCTCTTTTGCTGGCTGCTCTTTGAAATAGTCATGTCTCCATGCAAACTGGTCTCAATGAATTCAGCAACATAACCGATCAAATAGCCATAAAACAGGTACAAATTTAAGTCCATAAAACAAGCTGTTCTTCTTTTCTTGTTACGGCGATTGTCCAAGAGGCTCGACTAGGTTTTTCACATTCCCATTGGTTGTGCTGAGAAATGAATGCAGCACTTAAATGGAATTTACGTGGCACAAACCTTGAGTTGATAGTATGTGAGAGAATTTCATACACTGCAGATGACACAGTCCATTCGCAAACTCTCAATTTAATTTTATAGAAAGATGGTTACACAATCAGAAAGAAAAAAAACCCAGTATTCTGAAGATGGAGCAAAGTGAGGTTATTGTATTGGGAGCATCCTGTACTTGGAGTGTGTGGAGACGACTGGAAATATGTGGTGTTTCCAGTGCCTACAGCTGCGGTCCCCAACCCCCAGGCTGCAGACAAGTACGGGTCCCTGGCCTGTTAGGAACCAGGTCATGCAGCAGGAGGGGAGAGGCAGGCGAGCTGGCAAAGCTTTATCTGTATTTACAGCTGTTCCCCATCGCTCCCATGACTGCCTTAGCTCCCCACTCTGATCTGTGGAAAAACTGTCTTCCATTAAACTGGTCCCTGGTGCCAAAAATGTTGGGGACTACTGGCCTGAGGTGTTGGCCATGCCCCTGAGACAGCTGATGTGGGTTGTCTCAGAAATTGTCTAAGATAATGCCAGAGGAGAAGGCCCTTCAGCCTTCAGGTATTTAGGGGCTGAGGAGGTGCTTTTTTTTCCCAAAGCAAGGGAAATTCAGGCACAAGATTCCTCCCAGGAACAGGGATCTCTGAAATACTCACGCACGATACCCATGGAAGAATTGGCTCTAAACCTCTGCCAACCCCAGAGAACCCTGATGTTAAGCCATCAGGAGAGGAGGAGTTGAACTAGAACTTTCCTGCCTCTGTGTTTCCTTCCTTCCCTGATCACTGGCGTGGTCAGGAACTGAATTAGCAAGGCAGATGGAGTCACAAAGAGGGAAAGGTGGAGAAGGAGTCAAGCCCACCCATGCCGTATCCTCTTTTCTCACCTCTAGCCACTGGCTTCCTTTGCAGCTTGTTTGACAAAGGGCAGGTGGGTGGCTGAGTCTCCCAGGATGGCCAGCTTGTTTTCTGCCATAAGACTCAGCTGGGTTCTGGTCACTGGCACAATCAGTTTGCATGGCAGGGGCTGTACTTTCTGCCTCTTTTTATTATTTCCAGATTTAACTGGCAGGACTAAGTCATGGAGCTTCTCTGCCCATCACAAAAACAGGCAGTGTGCCACCCCAGCAGGTGGGCGCCATGGGATGTGCGCCAGGGAAGCAGAGGTCTGAGGACGAGGTCCAGACACCTGTCACTGAGCATCAGCACAGACCCTAGGGCTGAGCCCCTCCCATGTGATGGCGGGAAGTCTGTTGGCCACAGGCATTACCATCTCCCACAGTGTCTTCCTCAGGCAGCTGATGCTTCTGGCTCCTGAGGATGTTTTTTGGATGGATTTGTCTTTGGATTTTTTGCTTATTGAGAAACTGTTAGATATGAGCCCCTCCTCTCGAGAGGGCTTCCAGGGCCCACACTGGCAAGTCACTTGCTGTTCGCTTCATGGCTGAGGAGCCCTGGGCCTGTTTTTGCATTATCCAGCAACACATTTCCATTCACTCACTAGTGAGAACTCTCCCTTCCCCAAACTGTCAGGCTGGTTCTCACACACATATGCTGAAATCAGTTCTATTACAATCAGTGGATGAGGTGGGCTCAGCTTGGGCCAAGAAAAGTGTTTTCCTCAATAGCAAGACCTCTGTCTTTTTGACAAAGGACTGAATGTTTGTGTCCCCGCAAAGTGCATGGGATGAAACCTAATCCCCAAGGTGATGGCATTAGGAAGTGGGGGCTTTGGAAGGTGAATTAAGTCTTGGGGATAGAGCCTTTGTGAATAGGATTAGTCTTAGTCCATTTTGTGCTACTATAACATAATACTGGAGACTGGGTAATTTATAATGAAAGGAAATATATTTGGCTTACAGTTCTGGAGGCTGGGAAGTCCAAGAGCATGGCGCTGACATCTGGTGAAGGCCTTTGTGCTGCATGATGCCATGCTGGAAGGCAGAAGGGCAGAAGAGCATGAGAGCAAGAGAAAAAGGGGGCCTACTTCATCCTTTTATCAGGAACCCACTCAAGAGATAACTAACACACTCCCAAGATAACTCACCCACTCCATAATAAGAGCATTAATCCATTGATGAGGGCAGAACCCTCAGGACCTGATCATCTCTTAAACATCCCAGTTCTCAACACTGTTGCATTGGACATTGTTTCCAATGTGAACTCTGGGGGCACGTTCAAGCCATACCATTGACCTTATAAAAGAGGCCCCAGAGAGCTGCCTGGCTCCTTTACTGCATGTGGGGACACAGTGGGAAGACAGACATCTATAAGCCAGGAAACAGTCCTCACCAGACACCAAATCTGCCTGTGTGTTGGTCTTGGATATCCCAGACTCCAGAACTTTCAGAAACAAATTTCTGTTGCTATAAGCCACTTATTTTGTAATAGTGGGTTATAGGAGCCCAAACTAAGACAGCATGCATGTCTGAAGTCATGAATATAATAATATCCTCAGTACTGAGTTATAGCATCTGACCCCATTTATGTGTCTTTTCAAGAGTGGCTTTCATTGAGATAAAGTTTGTGTTAATTATAGAGATGTTTTCACAGATATTGTCCATTCCTCATTAAGAGTCTAGTAAAAGAAGATTTGAGGAAGTTACTCCTTTTGACCCAGGAATTTGAAAAAAAAGATCTGTGCTTTATTTTATTCTCAAATGTCTGCTAAGATTTTTTTCTCATGACAATGTAAATCAAATAATTCCTATTCTATCCCTTCTTGCTTTGACTGCCAGGAAACTCAGTGCCAAATTTGCAGACTAATTTTAAGCCACTTTCATGAGAAGCAACCCCTCATTT
>CAUYRT010070477.1:0-10140 GCA_963574885.1 Lepilemur ruficaudatus | reverse complement strand
TCCTCAAAAAAGCCGTGGTCCATGTGCTCAAAGCTCTCAGTTTCATGGGAGGCACACACATGTATAGTGCTATGTGGTAAGTGCTGGGGGAACTCAGAAAAGAGGGAGCAGCTCTTTCTGTGAGGCAGGTGAGATGACATGCGTCTGAGTCTTGAAGGAAGGTGAGTAGCTTTCCAGTTGGAAAAGTCTGTGGAAGGGTGCTCTGGGCAGAGGAAAGGTCTTGTATAAAGATCTGGAGGCATGCATGTGCACTGGGGGATACTTTCATGGAGTGGAGACAGGTGATAAGGCTGACAGGCTAGTGCAGGTGAGGTTTCTTTGCAGGAGTTTTGGCTACCCCCTGTCTGTAGTGGGTAGGCAGTCCCATTTTATTCAGAGGGAGTAACCCAATGACAGTGATTACTGGGCTGCTGGGAGAATGATTGGAAATTAGAAGACTCTTAGATGTTCTAAACGAGGACCTAGGCTAGAGAACCGAATAGGAAGGGTTATACTAACCCTTCCAACAGTGGACAAGACTCAGACACATGTCATCTCACCTGCCTCACAGAAAGAGCTGCTCCCTCTTTTCTGAGTTCCCCCAGCACTTACCACATAGCATTATACGTGTGTGTGCCTCCCATGAAACTGAGAGCTTTGAGCACATGGACCACAGTTTTTTTGAGTAAGTGAGGTGTTTACTGAGGTGCAGAGGAAGAGGAGGGAGGAGGGAGAAAGGAGCCTACTAGCGTCTCCTTCTAGGGCACCTGGTATGGTGGATCCTTGGTCAGCGGAGACAGGGAAACCTACAGGAGGAATAGGCTGGGGTGGGTGGGTGGGGATGCTTGGTTTGGAGCCCATGTAGTTTGAGGAACTCAGCTCTGCAGTTGAGTGTATGGAGATGTCCTGTAGACTTGTGCAAATGCAGTTCTGGTGGTAAAGGCACTATCTGGCCTCTTTCCACCTTCACTGTGGTAACTGAAAGACTTAGGGTTTTCTCTTTTGTTGGTTTTTTTTTGTGGGGGAGGGGTTGTTTCAGAGATTCTCAAGGAATTGTTATGAACAGTAAGAATAGAATGGTTCCAAGTATTTTTAAGTTAGGATGGAAGAAGCCCAAACCTCTAATGCCTTCTTAATTTCTTAGCTTATCTTTCAGCCTTATGGTGCATCTCTGTTTTTCGCTTACACTGTGGTTCTTGGAAGGTGCCGTTGTTCTTCACAACCTGAAACAAACAGCCTCCCTGCCCTCAAATAACATGTCAGATCTTCAGTGAGGCCTCCCTGACTAGTTGGGTAGTGTCTTTTGGGTGCTCTTGGAGCTCCTCCTGTCCACTGTTGGAGCACTTTACAGCTTTACTCCTTTGGTTGTATTAGAACTATTTTCCTGTGTAACCTGTGAGCATTTTCCCCGAACTTTTTTTGGAAAAGTGTTCAAGCCTGTAGAAAAGTTGAAAGAGTAAGTACAATGAGCACTTAATGCACCAGTTTACCTAGATTCACCAACTGTTAACGTTTGTCAAATTTTCTTAATTACTGTATATAAACTTTTCTTCAGACTTATTTGAAAGTAAACTGAAGACCTCATGGCACTTCACTCTTAAATTCTTCAGCTTGTTATTCCAAAGAATAAGGATATGGCCCTATATAATCATAATACTACTATTACACTCAAGAGCTTTTACGTTGATACAGCAATATTATGTAATACCGTTTTTTTTTTTTTTTTTTTTTTGAGACAGGGTCTCACTCTGTCACCCAGGCTAGAGTGCAGTGGTGTCATCATAGCTCACAGCAACCTCAGACTTCTAGGGTCAAGCAATCCTCCCACCTCCGTCTGCTGAGGAGCTGAGAGTACAGGCGTGCACCACCATGTCCGGCTAATTTTTCTGTTTTTTAGAGGTGGCGGTCTTACTCTTGCTCAGGCTGATCTTGAACTCCTGGCCTCAAGTGATCTTCCTGCCTAGGCCTCCGAAAGTGTTAGGATTACAGGAGTAAGCCACTGCACCTGGCTGTGTAATATTTTTTAAATAGTGGTCTGAGGATTAGCATCAGCTCTCCCTGGGAGCTCATGAGAAATGCAGTGTTAGGCTCTCCCTTGACCTACTGAATCAGAATCTTTTAACAAGATCCCCAGAAGTACAGATCTCGTGTACAGTTCACATTCGTATTCAGTTCTTCCAGTTTTCCAAGTCATGTCCTTTATGATTTTTTTTCTTTGATCAAGAATCAGTAAAAGATCACATGTTGCACTTAGTTGTCATGTCTCTTTAGTCATGATTTCCATTCTTTCCCTCCACACCCTCCATGATGTTGGCAATTTTGAAGAGTTTAGGCCAGTTTTGTAGATGTTCCACGGTTTGGATTTATCTGATACATGATGGTACATATATATATATATATTTTAAATATGGCGTCTTGCTATATTGTCAAGGCTGGAGTGCAGTGGCTATTCACAGGTGCTATCATAGTGCACTACAATCCTGATCTCCTGGGCTCAGGTGATCCTCCTGCCTCAGCCTTCTGAGTAGCTGGGACCATAAGCATGTGCCGCCATACCAAGCTTGATGTTTCTTTCTTAGGACATTGCAGCAGGTTGTCACATTGTTCCACTGGTGATGATGCTAAGTTTAAACACTTGATTAAGTTGCATCTAGGGCCAGTTGGTTGTGGTGGCTCATGCCTGTGATCCCAGCACTTTGGGAGGGCTAGGTGGGAGCAAGAGCAAGACCTGTCTCTACAAAAAACAGAAAAATTAGCTGGAAGTGGTGGTATTCCTGCAGTCCCAGCTACTCTGGAGGCTGACGTAGGAGAATTGCTTGACCCCAGGAGTTTGACCTATGATGAGGCCACTGCACTCCAGCCTGGGTGACAGAGTGAGACCCTGTCTCAAAAAAAAAAAAAAAAAAAAGTAGCATCTGCCAGATTTCTTTGTTACAAAGACACCTGCTTCCTTTTGATCTTAATTAATTGTTACGAGATCTGCTAGGGATTTATAATTAGTCTTTCTGTCCTGGGTATCTAGCAGGATGGCAGAACATGGTAATTGTTTAGTCATTGATGAATGAATGACAGAATAGGTCATCAAAGGTATATACTACAATACAAGTTTTAGAGACAGTCCTTTCCTATTTTTTCGCTTAGTCTGGGTAACTTCCCAGACTCTCTAGTCAAGTGGAGGCATCTTTTTGCCTAGCTCTCCAAGAGAAGTACCTTACTCTTCTTCCTGTGGGCCTCTCAACTGTGTGAAAAGTTCTCTGCCTTTTAGTCACATTGTTTTAAAACAAAAACCTCCTTTTCATGTTGTCTGTCTTTTCTCTTGTGCCTCCAGTCCAAATGCTTGTTTTATATTCTTCGCTCTTCAGACTAGAGTCATCAAGTCTCTTACGGAAACAGGGACTTCCTGTGCGTCCATAATCAGTTGTCTGTTACGAGGGCTCGGTGCAGCTGTCTATTAAACACTCTTCTGTTGTTAACAGTCTCAGCCATAGTGTGTTGGAAGCTCAGTAAATGAACATAGATTGCTGGTCCATATAGCAAACAGGCGCTTCACCTTAGGAGCTTGTTCTTACTCTTTTCTTCATTTGATCTCTTCTTGGTCTGTTCCAGCCACACTGGCCTTCTCTTTCTCGGTCCTTGAAGATACTGCCTCGTCTAGGTTACTTCTGCCTGGCATGCTCTCTTCCGCCAGATAGTCACTTGACTGATTCTTTCAGACTTCAACTCAAACGTTATCAAGACAGAAAAGTCCACTGAGGGCCCTACCTAATTTCATTACTGTTGCTCTGCTTAATTTTCTTCCCAGTTCCATATTGTCGTCTTGGTTTACTTATTTATGCCATTCCTGCAGTGTAAGCTTCATGAAGGTGGGGTCCTTTTCTTTCTTGTTCACTGCCGTCTGCGATAGTGCCTGTACAGAGGAGGCACTTCAGTATTTCCTGAGTGAATGGCTAAATGGTTGACTGAACTTTTTTTTTTTAAGTTTACTTTTGTTTTTTCTTTAGTGCTTTTTACAGTCACTGTGTCTCCTGATGCTGTGGCATGGCAGTTCTTTCATTCCGTTGTTCCCATTACCTTTGGTGCCCTCAAGAAAGTAAGAAAAGGGGCCGGGCGTGGTGGCTCACACTTGTAATCCTAGCACTCTAGGAGGCCAAGGCCTGAGGATCGCTCAAGGTCAGGAGCTCAAAGAAATTAATTGGACAACTGAAAAAAAAATATTTAGAAAAAATTAGCCAGACGCGGTGGCGCATGCCTGTAGTCCCAGCTACTCGAGAGGCTGAGGCAGGAGGATCGCTTGAGCCCAGGAGTTTGAGGTTGCTGTGAGCTAGGCTGACACCACTGCACTCTAGCCTGGGCAAGAGAGTGAGACTCTGTCTCAAAAAAAAAAAAAAAAAAAAAAAGAAAAGGAACAAAATAAGAATGATTTAAGTGTTTTATTATGATTATTATTTTTTTAAAGATTTAGCTGAGTATCTTTTTTCTCATAGGTCTGTATAGTTGGAAGGAAAGGGACAACTTCTGCTGTGTGCCATATATTAATAAGTGCCAGAGATGAAATGTATGTGATCACATACAAATGTGTATGGAATGATCACATACAAATGATGTGATCATTTAATCCTGTTACTCTCCAGTAGATGAGAAACTTTTTACTCTTATTATATTTTGGCTCTCAGGTTTGACCAAGACTAAGGTTTTTTTGGATGATGATATTGCAATTGTCATTAGAAATAGAGACTGTACTTTTTGGGGAAAAAGTTTTCTTTTTGTTTACTTGGACCATCTGCATTTTTATACCTCTTATTTTCTTACCCCTTACCTCAATCCCAACTGTTTTACAGTTTAGAAGGTGACAGACTTTGGGGGTAAAGGGATTTATTCAGATAGGCAGGATTTGGTTTTCAGAGTATGTCTTAATTATAAGCGTTACCTTGATTATTTTTTTTTTGAGGTTAACAGGAGATTTGAGAGTTGAGGTTCTGACAGCTGTGTTAACTCTGCTTAATGCAGATGCAACCTGGCATTGCTGTGACAGCACTGAGTAATTCACAGTCCTATGTCTTGTGCAGTGTGACAGTTAACTTTGCTTTGGGTACTTTTAATTTCCAAATTTCCTGATTTGCATTTAAATGAACCATCCTAACATTTCATTAACCTTGCTGTTAAAAAAAAATTGACGTTGAGTAACGTGGCAAGAGTAGTCTAAAACTTCGGAGTAGGCACATTTTAAGGGTGATGTGGCCATTCTGTTGTAAATGAACATTTAATGTCTTTTGAGAAGGTGTGTAGCTCTTTGCACAAATGAGGCAGTTTGCTAATAATCAGTCTCCTTGGGTTCTGATAGAACTATGCTTTTATTGTCTCCTCACTGTTTCTCCATTTCTCTATCATCAAACAGCTGCATCTCCGCCCCTTTCTGAATTTATAGCGAACTTTTGCTTTATAGCCAGAATTGTCATTTATAAGGTAATGAAGACTGAATAACTACAGTTTAACTTTTTATTTGGTTCTACTAAACATGATCCGTCCTGAAAATACCTAAGGTTGCTTTAATTCATTAAGGTTGGCTAGGTTTTGTAATAGATCTTGTGGTGAAGGGAGTGCTCTTGGAAGTTAATTGGAAAACTAGAAACTGCCAACAGTTTAAAAGTTATTTGTTTAGTTACTCTGAACAATACCATTAATTGTAGAGAACCAGAAGATAGGACTAAGATTAAGGCAGGAGCTTTGTCTTAGTAGGTTTGTAAATATTTGCAAATCATGTTGCATAAATTCAGTTCAATATTGTGTCTGCCCCTCATAAAGCACCTAGCTAGCAACTTAAGGGATATAAAGAAGCATAAGCATAGTTATCATCCTTAAACTTAAAATATAGCTAGGGAGATCATATGCTAAAGCCGAGAAAACTAATTAAGTTTAATAAAACAATTCACAGGCTGTTGAGAGATAACATAAATGCAAAGAGCACTAGAATTTCAGGGCTGGAAAGACTTGGGGTTTAAAATTCAACCTCTTTCATTTTGTAGATGGTAAAACCAAGGATCCAGAAAAGTGAAGTGACTTGCCAAAGGTTAGAGAGTAAGTTAGTGACAAAGCTGGTATCAGATGCCAGTAGAGCACGTTCTCTTTAGATTTTAAACTCTGTTTTTATTTTATTTTATTTTTTAAAGATGTTTTAAGATTGATGTCACCAAAGGCATAACTTGGCCCCATAGTATAGTTTAATAATGTTCGATGTCACTCTTGGCAGGGCCCTTCCTTCATGAAGCTTACACAGTAGTAATGGCATAAAAATAAGTAAACCAAGAAGACAATACAGAGCTAGGAAGAAAACTAAGCAGAGTTATCATAATGGAATTAGGTAGAGCCCTCGAAGGACCTTTCTGTCTTGATAACATCTGAGCTGAAATCTGAAAGAAAGAACCAGTCAAGTGAATACCTGGGGGAAGAGAGCGTTCCAGGCAGAAGTAACACGGAGATGAGGCATTGTCTTCAAGGACTGAGAAAGAGAAGGCCAGTGTGTTTGGAATAAAGTAAGAAGTTAGTAAGAGATCAAATGAAGGAAAAAGCAAAAAGAAGCTCCTTGGCACTTTTGATTAAAGGTGCTACACAGGGTATTCGGCTTCCATCGTGGTTATTGAAAGTCTTGAAAGCACATTGTATGAATTCTCAATTTTCAGTATGTTTCAAGCTTTTCAGTGTAAATGAGTGAGTCCTTTGCTTTAACCCCTTTACCCGGGGCCTGAGTCGGGTGAATTTTTGAGAGTGAAGAAGGTGACTCCCTCAGAACCATTGCTTAAGAGAATGTGGAGTTCTGGAACTGGAAGAGACTTTAGGGGAGAATCTTGTTCAGAGGTTGCAAAGTGGTGACCAACAGGGCAGATAGTACTTGGATATGTTTGTCTTTCGCAGTGAAAGTTTTTGGAAGTTACTGCTAGCATTAAACTTAGGAGATTTCTTGTAACATTCTGCACCCCTGGCCTCTCTTGAAAAGTCAGATGGTAACCCTGGGTTTGTATGATCAGGATTGCCTGGAGTTGGTGGGCAACTGGGTACAAGCTGCCTGATTTTGCAGTCTTGGTCCCCCACCCCCCAACCTGGAGAGGGTAGGTGTCACTTGCAATTCATTGTTGTGCTTATACTCTACCTTTTTTTTTTTTTTTTAAGTTAAGGAAGTGAAATTGTTTTGTACCTCAAAATATCAAAATTAGGAAAACAAAAGACCAGAAAGACCTTTCATTTTAAGAAAAATGGAAGGGTGAATTTCTTTGGGAAGGTGAATTGGTGTATATTGCACTTGTTTAATAAACACAAATGTGGCCACATGTAACTAAATGTCTACTTGCAGCTAGCTTCACTTAGGTTACTTCTTGGCTCCCTCCCTCTACAATCCTGAAAGGTTCTGTGTTTTATTTGTGTTAATGCAGTGTCTCTGGAATGCTGGATATGCAGGGTGCATGGGGCAAATAATTTCTTCTGAAATGTCTTATCTGTGACATTTGATGACATTTGCTTGAGCTGTCATCAGCCCTTTAGCAATCTGGAGCATTCCATCTCTTGTTTACTGACTTGGGTTGATCAGTTTAGTGGACAAATAACCTTTAAAAACCAAAGTGTAAGTCTGACATATGAGTGTAGAGAGCAAATTTGCTTAACCTGCACCAAAACATTCCTTGGAAACTGGCATACTCTGTTGCCAGATTAGGCAAACCCAAATTCCTTTTGGCACCCCATCTCTGGTGAATCTAGAACGTTTTGATGCTTGGATAACCACAGTGTAATGATGAAAATTAAGAAATTTAACATCAATACAATACTCTTATCTAATTCAGAATTTATGGTCAAATTTTGTCATCTCAAACTCCCTCCCTCAACACAAGTTTAGTCCAGACTTACTATATTAAAATCTGTTTAGCCTCTTTTAATCTGGAAGAATGTCTCAATTTATCTTTGTTTTTCGTGGCTTTGACATATTTTAAGACTATGGCCAGTTATTTTGTAGAATATCTCTTACTTTGAATGTATCTGATATTTCCTCATGAGTAGATTGTGGTTAGATAATTTTGGGAGGAAATACTGCAGATGTGATGATTTATCCTTCTCAGCGCATCATATCAGGAGGTATACAGGGGTGAGGGGAAACTTTCCCCTAAAAGTTGGCTGAAAGATCAACTCACAATTAAGGCAGATTAATACGAGAAAGGTTTATTTACCATGAACATAGGGAGAATCGCCGAGTGATTATTCAGTATCCCAATGGGATCCAGATATTTTTATACACTCCTTTTAGAGAGGGGGGCGGATATGAGGAGTATAGATTTTTGTTGAGGGGGCAATAAACGGTTGCTAGGGAGGATGAATGGATGGAGGAAACAGATTGACTTATAAAATTAACCCGAGAGACAGGTATCATGTTTTAAATAATTTGGGCCAGGTCTGGTTCCATTCTTGGTCTTCTTTCCAGGAATATATTGAGATAATAGGGAGAGGAAGAGAACCACGGTTCTTTTGACCTGTCAGGAGGATTTATGCAGATAGAGGGAAAGCCCCTTCCGATGCTTTTTGATCTCAAAGGGCCTGTAATTCAAAATACTCTGTATACCATGGAGTCATATTTTGGGGTGAAATTTCCTGAGCTCTTTCAGGCACACGATGTTACATTGTGCCCTTATTGGGGATGTTAATTTTGATTACTTGGTTGAAGTGGTGCCTGCAGGTTTCTGGATAGTAAAGTTACTATTTTCCCCCTTTGTTATAAGTAAACAATCTGTTGGGAGTTACTGTGATACTATGTAAATATTCATTTTCTCAGTTAACTTTCATCTCCTTGGTTAGCACTCTTTGATGATTCTTGCCTGAATAAATTATTATTATAATGGTTCCTAAATGGTGGTTTTTCTAAATACATTATTCTTGCTACATCTATTAGTTGGTCTTTTATTGTTTGGAAGAACTTTTCCTTCTAACATGGACTCATGCATTATTCAGTGAATCATAATCTGTTTTATCTAATTTAATCTTCACAAAAGCTGTCTGAACAAGGTGGTGGTTGGTAGTCTTACTTTACAAATGAGGAAATGAGTTCAAAGTAGTTAAGATGATCAAGCATGCCTTTTTTTTCTTTTTTTTAAGAGACAGGCTGTCACTGTGATGCCCAGACTGGCCTCTACCTTCTGGGCTCAAGTGATCTCCTGAATAACTGGGACTATAGTGAGTGCCGCCACACCCAGCTAAGCCTGCCTTTTGATTCTGTTGTCCTCCTTATATCTTGTGAAATAAAGATTCTGCTTTTATTAATTACAAAAATAACCTTTTCTAAATACCTGTGTAATTTTATAATATCAGAAACTCAGTTGAACAAAAAGAAGAATGTTAAAACCACCCACAACGGGGTTATATCCTCAACCCTTAGAGTTAACATCACTCTTAGTATTTTGGTTTCTATATCCATACTTTTGTTACCGAAAGTTCGGCGCTTGTCCCCAAGGCTGTGTCAGAAGAACTAGGACAAATGGTTTGAGAAGGAAAGAGAAGTTTATTAATTTGCTGGCAAATGAGGAGGATGGTAGACTCTTGTCTTAAAAAAAAACCACCATCCTATCTATAAGCAGAAACACAGAGCTTTTTTGAAGTTTCTTTTAGATTTTATTTTGTATACAAAGAGCTGGCATGGTCTCTTTCACTTAGTGCATGCCATGGCACTTAGTGGGTGCCGTGGAAAATCCATTCAAAGAAGATTACTTAGTCCAACTTAATGAAACCGATGTCCTTTGCGTACTGACGGAAACACTGGTGGCACGTATTGAGGCCGTATTTCTGGATCAGACTGTGCCGGTTTGAGCAGGTGTGACAAGAGCGAGAACCCTGGCCGAATTTTCGTGGGTGGCTCCAATAGAGCTGCTGGTGACCCATCTTGCTCTCAGGAGGGCAACGAGGCAAAAGCAACACAGAGCTTTTTTTTTTTTTTTTTTTTTTTTTTTGAGACAAAGTCTCACTCTCTTGCCTGGGCTAGAGTGCCGTGGTGTCAGCCTAGCTCACAGCAACCTCAAACTCCTGGGCTCAAGCAATCCTTCTGCCTCAGCCTCCCGAGTAGCTGGGACTACAGGCATGCGCCACCATGCCCAGCTAATTTTTTCTATATATTTTTAGTTGTCCAATTAATTT
>CAUYRT010070475.1:0-11192 GCA_963574885.1 Lepilemur ruficaudatus | reverse complement strand
CTATGAGGGGGAGGGTAAGGCTCAGGCATAAGGCTATGGCCGGGCCTCTTGGCTCCGGACACCCCCCAATCTCTCCAAATCTCTTATGAGGTCTCCTTCATAAGCCCTGCCCAGTAAATGATACACAGATGACATTTTCTTCTCTCCTTGGTTCAATGAGCTGAAGCCAGGACACAGCATCATACCAAATTGGAGGGATTAGTGAGCCATTATCTTCCTCAGGAATTTTTGCTATGAGAGTTCACTGTTTATTCACGAAGCCACAAGTCTCTGTTAAATCTTGGAATTCAGTATTTTTAATTACACGTTTTATTTTGAGATAGTTTAGAATCACACGCACTTGCACATTTGCAAGAAATGCATTCACTAATTGTTTTTGTTTGTTTGTTTAGAGACAGGGTCTCATTCTATTGCCCAGGCTGGAGTACAGTGGCTCGATCATAGCCACTGTAGCCTTGAACTCTTGGGCTCCAGTGATCCTCCTGCCTCAGCCTTTAGAGTCACTGGGACTATAGGCATGAATTTTAAATTTTTTTGTAGAGACAGTGTCTCACTATGTTGCCTAGGCTAGTCTTGAACTCCTGGCCTCAAGCAATCCTCCCACCTCGGCCTCCCAAAGTGCTGGGATTACAGGTGTGAGCCACTGTGCCCTGCATTCAGTACTTTTAATCCATGTAATAGTTCCACAACACCTCACATACTGTGGGTGTGTTCAGTATATAACGGTCAAAGGATAGATTGGTAAAATAACTATAATTTGTGCCTACAAGAGACCTCTTGAGGGAAATATGTTCAGAAATTATTAATACTAAGATAATTGTATGCATGTACATGGGATAATTATGTTTGGAAATTACTGGGAGACATATGTACACAAATATATATCAGTATACATGGGCTCAGGGATAGACAGTAAATCTGGATCCTTCAGTGTCTTCGTGTCTTGTTTCTTATGCATTTCTCATTTTTAAGTTTAGGACAACGTGCACCTAATCCCAACACGTTCTATGGTTGTTAATTAGCGAACACAATGAAACGTAATTTGTGAAACGCGCGTGTTTTCTTCAGTTACTTGGTCAGGGATCTGAGAAGGTCAGAGTCTGAGAAGAGAGGAGAGCAGCAGCTCCGGGGGGCTCGCGGCCCGCGGACGCTCCCAGGCACGGAAGGGCAGGGCTTCCTTGAGCCCAGACCCAGCCTCGGCGGGTCTGTTTATCATTCTAACATCTTCCTCTAGAATCCTGACAGGCAAGAATGCTGCCTCGGGGCCGCCAGGCCGCCAAGGACAGCAGCCCACTCTCAGGGAACCGCAAGTATTTGGCATTTGAAGTGGATTGAGCACCCCAAATCAAACACCTTAAGAAACGGAAGCTTGGGCACCAGTTAGCCAAGCCTCGGCTGCCGTGGCTGCATTTGGTAAGTGTTGCATTAAAACCGCGCTTTCTGCGAGAGTCTGTGCAGAACGGTGGCTAGGGGTTTAACGCACTCTGCCCGCTGAGCGCGCAGTTCGGGGTGAGGGCAGGTTACTTTCTCCGTGCGCGGCAGAAGTGTTATTGGGAGGCCCTCCGGGAGTTCGGACGCCGGCTGCAGCGCGGACGAAGGTTCAAGCTGCCAGCTACGCCGAGTCTGCAACCCGCATCGCGCAGGCGGAGCGCGGGCGCGGCGCGTCCTGGCACGCGGGGCAGCGGGCGCAGACTCGCCGCTCAGACCCCTCCCCAGGCAAGCCCCTCCCTCACCGTCTCGGGAGCAAAGTCACATAGCTTCTGTCCAAACGGAGAAAGTAAAAGTCTCTAATTCTGAGGAAGACCAAAAGTAAAGTTACACAAAGAAAGACAGGGGGGAAAAAAAGAAATCGTTTGGAGAAACTGCTTGCTGAGATTTTAAAGCTTTCTCCTCCTGGATCTCGTAGGGACGTCCTGGGGCGGTGAGCACAGTGGTTTGATGAGCACAGACTGTGGTTCCCAAGGCCAGGATCGGCAGGACCTATCAGGGTCAAAGGCAGACCCCAGGTCCTAAATCCCGCGTCCTGGGAGCAGCTCACACGGCTAGGGAAGGAGCGGTGGTGGCGAGTCCCGGCTGCAGTGGGGGGACGGTGGGGACGGATGGGGGCAGCAATGTTGGCAGATGCAGAATGAAGCTCAGAATGTGGGGGATCCTGTTGTGTTATTTATCCTTCCTCCCTGACATTCCATGGAGGGACAGTCTGGTGACAACCAACACTGAGGGGAGATCTCAAAGGAAAGAGAAGGCCAGAGACATCCCCAAGCCTTGGACAGGTGTGGAAGGCAGACACCTACTTCCGTCCTGAATCCCGGCCCCAGTTATCATTTTGTAATCGGCTCCATGAACAAACACAAAATGATACCCCCCATGTATATTTTTCCCTGTAACTTTCTTATGCTTTGAATTCCCAGGCCAGTAGGGTTCAATGACCAGAACATTATAATCTTCTTGTTCAACTAACCCTTTTACTTTTCGGGTTGTCTCCCAGAGACGTCAGACTCCTGGCAGAATAACAGCAGCAAGGTTCCCCATCCTTCACTAACTGTGACTTCTGAATTAGTCACAACCTGCCCCAGTACACTTAGCCACCTTCCTGAACCCTTATAAAAACCCCCTACCCTCAGCTGGTTGCAGAGACGGATTTGAGGCAGTTCTGCTGTCTCCCAGGTGCTGTTATCTGTAAGAAACTATCTTTTTTCCTTGGCCGTCCTCATTGTCTCAGCGATTGGCTTTCTGTGCAGCAAGCAATTGCACCTAGGCAGAACCCCCTTGTTGGTTCAGTAATATTAATAATTTCCCTCTGCTTCCTGGTGACGTCTCCACTAACTGCCCCCATCCCATGTCCTTGGGGATGGGTCTGAGCCCAGGTCCCCAAATCCAGAATGACAAACTCTGAGAGTACAAAGGAGTTGTAAGAGATTTGAAAGGGTAGCCCAGGATCAGTTTGGGTATGAGTGCGATCATAACAAATAGTGCTTGGCCTTCTCAGGCAAAATGGTTCTGTTCCATACTGCCTCATGGTAAGGGTGCCAGATCTAGCAAATAAAAATGCAGGATACACTAACTGCAGAACCAGACCAATCTAGTTTAACTTTGTGTGTTTCAGTTGTCACTGCCCCCCAGGGTGCAAGTTACATAACCTGAGAGTGCTCAGATGAACCAAGTTTGCAACTATGGGGGGTGGGGCAGGGTGAACCCCAGACCAAAGAACAGGGACCGGATTAAGACCCAGACACCACATGGCATAATCCACGATTTAATCAGATGGAGCCCTAGCATCACCCCATGACATGTCGGACCACGCCTCCCGACATCACCTCATTGCAAGATCCCATCAGATCTCGCCTTATTACCCTCTACGCATAAAACCTGCCCCAGCCTCCAGCTTGGGGAGACAGATTTGAGCCAGATTCCTATCTCCTTGCTTGGCTGCCTTACAGCAAACTTTTCTCTTTACAAAAACCGGTGCTTTGATGTCTGGCTTACCATTGCACACGGGCAGACAGACCCAGCTTGGTTCGATGACAACACTGATACATGCTAGAACATGGATGAAACTTGAAAACATGCTAAGTGAAAGAAACCAGCAGTAAAAGACCCCATACTGTAGGAGTCCCCGCATATGAAATATCCAGAATGGGAAAATCTATGAAGACAGAAAGTTGATTCGTGCTCATCCAGGCCTGCAGGGTGAGGGGACAGGGATGGAGAGTGACTGATAATGGCTACAGGGTGATAAAAATGTATTAATAGTAAAATGGTTGTAAAACTCCGTGAATATACTAAAACTGATTGAACTGTACACTGAAAGTGGTGAAATTTTATGGCACATGAATATCTTAATAAAGCTGTTTTAAAAATACAGGAGACAAAGGCTGGGAAAAAATGATCAACAATATTCAAACCTGGAATTAGTGTAAAAAGTGAGATTGATTTCACAAGGGCTCTAAATCTCTTAATTGTGGGTAAGAAAATTCCTTTTCATTCATTCTTAAAGACTGAACATGTTTGAAAGCAGTATTACCTTTTCCCATCTTCTGTTCATTCTGCACAAGTGTTCTCTTTGCTATTTCTTTACATTTTAGGTAAATCATGAAACGTTTAGAATAAGTATATCCAGTGCAATATGTGGAACACAATTATACTAAAAATATTTTCATTGTTTATTTGAAATTCAAATTTAACTAGATGTCCAGTATTTTATTTGGCAACCATATTTATGATTTGACTAAATGCCCCAGAAAGCGTCAATCCACAGCAAAAGTAAAAGGAAATACTTCATGTGATGTCATTTAACTGAGATTTAAGGAGACCTCTGCATACCTTGGGCACCAAAATGCTTAACAATTCCTGAGACTAAGAACTTCTTGATTTAATGCTAACCGTGTTTTTTTTATAAAGTTATACTTGCAGCCACCAAGGCAGAGAGATCCAGGAAGAAAAAAATATCTTTTAAATTCTATTGTTAAAAATTTCTAAAAAGTATCAAAAATGTCTAGAAGTAAGAAGAACTAGATATTTTAATAAGATCCTTCTAATCTTTTCATTCTATAGATCTTGCCATTAAATGAGAAACATTATGGGGGAAGTTCAAGAGTGTGAATCTTTTAAAAAATTTTGGCTTGTTTGAGTATATGAGAAATTTTATAAATATTCTTTATGTAATGATTGTCACACAATGGGATTTACTATAGATTGTCATACCTTGTGGAAGGAAATGAAGGTACCTTTAAGTAAAGGTGACATATATATACAAGTATATGTAATTTTTTAATTTTTATTTTTTCTCTCCAACTTCCTGGATGTTTTGCATTTGTTTTAAGGAGATGTCTCAGTTTGCAAATTCTGGTAAGCAGAATTTTTTTAAGTTTGCACTTGCATAAGATGTGTAATAGAGCAACCACACCTCTGTTTTGATCCTAGAAAATCCAGCATAAAATCACTATGATGGCATGAATCAAAAAAAGATTATTAAAAATTTAACTAGCAGGTTGTATGTGCAGAGACTTTGCTCATGCTCTTAGTACAGGTGTAAAAGAGGTCAATATTCTTTTTCTTATATTACAAATTGAAAAATGTAAAACTTCAATAATTGCTCTGAATTTAGTAATTTGATCAATTGGAATTAGAGCGTGTTGGGATTACATAGTACAGCATTTAACCAAACCTAAGATTTTTGATTAAATATTTTAAATATGATATTGGCATGATAATGGATTAATTTTTCTGAATAAAAATAAAACTTACAGATTAAAAGAAATCAAAATTAAATTAAATGGGCATGTTCCATATAGGTTCTGAGAAAGAGACCAAATCTTTCCCCTTGAATAATTTCAGTACTTATAGGGAGCGAAAGGGATGTCAACACCGGGCAATGATTTTCAGAACACTTTCCTCTTCCTACTTACACTAGAGTTGTAAAAAATCATTCATGTAGGTCACACATTGGGATTTAGAGTCCTAAGAGGACATTGCAAAATTGTTCTCTTTTTGAAAATTTCCTTTTAAGTGCTAAAATATTTTTTCTTTTACTATTAGTTGGTATGTAATAATTGCACATATTTATGGGACACAGAGTGATTTCCATACATGTATACAACGTGTAATAATCAAATCGGGTAATTAGCATATCCATGACTTCAAACATTTATCATTTATTTGTGTTGTGAACATTCGAAATCCTCTCTTCTAGCTTTTTGAGAATATATAATACATTACAGCTAACCCTATTTACACAACAGAACACCAGAACTCATTGTTCCTACCCAGCTGTAACTCTGTATCCTTTAACCAACCTGTCTCCCTCCTTTCCGCCCTCCCCAGCCTCTCCTAAAATCTTTATATAAGAAATAGTTGCAAAAAAGGAAAGTTTGCAATTTTTTTTTTAAATAAGAAGCAGAATTTAAGAGGTTGAAGAATATTTGGGGACCAAATCTGCTTAGAAAGAAACTTCACATAGCTGACTCCTTTCCTTAGATTCATGAGAACTTTTTCTGCTGGAACTGTCAAGGACTGGAGTGTTTCTGGAAACAGGAGCAGGGAGAATGCTGAAGCCGCCGGAGCTGGCACTGAGCTCAGGCACCTTTGGCTGTTCCTCCTTGTCTAGTGTTGACTCATGTGGTCTGTTGGATTCTTGCCCCAGCCATGCTGATTAAGGCCGCAATGCAAATGAAGAAGCTCAAACTTCCCGAACACACAAAGCTAGGAAATCTTGGGTCATAAACTGCAAAGTCACAAAGCCAGTGGACTCTGTAGCCTTTAGAACTGGGGAGAATGATGTGCTTGCTCATTGAACTCAACACAAGGGACCAGTTCCAAAAGAGAGAGAACAACTGGGAAGAGAAGGAGGTTATTGTGCTTGAATGGCTAAGTGATTTAATTAGAATCTCTCATTAAAATTAACTGCATCTCATAGACTTTAGTAGGTAAGAATATTCGAAAATTGCAAATGGTGCTCAAGGCTGGGAAAAAAAAAGGATCCACAATGTTCAAACCTGGAATTAGTGTAAAAAGTGAGATTAATTTCATAAGGGCTCTAAATCTCTTAGCTGTGGGTAAGAAAATAACCAATTCTCCTTTTCATTCATTCTTAAAGACTGAACATGTTTGAAATCAGTATTACCTTTTCCCATCATCTGTTCATTCTGCACAAGTGTGCTCTTTGCTATTTCTTTAAAGTTTTAGTGTAGCCACCTTGGGTCCAGTTTCAGTCAACCAAATAAGAGAAATGGTAGAGCCACTCCCAGCCCCTTGAGCTAACACACTAAATCAAGAATCTCTATTTTGATTTACATTATGTAATATACATTATTAAATATGTAATTTAAATTTAAATAAACTTAATCCAGTGTAACATTGTATTCCTTCCGTTCTGACCCAACAGCTTTTCTGGGTTCCCGTACACATCCTCCTGGTTTCTGTTGATGTAAATTGATAAAATCTTCCTGCGTGTATTGCAGTCTTATGGGTCATGTTTTGTACTTGTTGGGGCCCACTGGGATTTGAGTCTGTTCTAGAATCAATGAGAAATAGGGGTGGGAGTGGGGCTGACCCTGCCCACTCCTCCTCCTAAGGAGGAGCACAAGTCCCTTGTAAGGCAACCACTGCAGAAGAGACACTACAGGATCTTCAGCCATAAGGACAGTAACCTCCTTGCCAGGGTAAAAAGCATTTCTTCTACTGGCAAAGACTTGGCAGAATTTGGGCACTCAAAGTCTCCCCCTGTGTTGAATATGCCTGCATGCCCTCCTCCCAGTTTTTAGAGTTCTACTCCTTTCTGATCATTGCCTTAATTTTAACAAAAGAAGTCCTGTAAGGTCAGAAATTCAACTGGGTTGGACTTCGGGTTTGGTTTCCAGAAATCTTGACTCTGTAGCTGTAAGAAAAAGTAGGGGATTTTTTTTTGGGGGGGTGGGTCAGTCATAGAAGATTTCTAGTTCTTTAGCCAGACTTTGAGTTGGAAATTTAAAGCCCTGAGCTCATCCTTTTCTTTCTCTAAGTACTCCAGAACACTTCAAAGCCACCCAACAACCCTATTACATATAAAGTGCTCTATGGCAGAAACTATTAACACTTAGTCACCCAAAGATTTGCTTCCTGTAGACACTTGATTATAGGTGTCCGCAGGTAATAATTACAACAACTTTTGCCACTGCTTCTCATGCACTGTCATTATTCTCTTTACCAATGGAAACAGGGTCATTAATACTTGTTAATTAATCTAATCAGATCAGAGAACCAATTTCAGATAGCCCAGAACTGGTTCAGGGAACACTTCCTCTGGGACCATTTCTGGCATTGATCTATGTCAGGGTGTGTCAGAGAAGCAGAGCCACTGTAAGAGATACAAAATGATGGGTTTATTTTAGGGGTTAGACCTTACACAATTGTGGAGCTGCTGGAGGAGTCTGTGTAAGGCTGTTTCCTCTCCCTCTGGCGAGGAAGTCCCTATAGGATACCCAGGCCCATGTGAGGAATGAAAGCCAGATATGAAATGGGATCCTCAAGGGGAGATTGGGACCCACAGAACACACTGGAACCCACAAGGCTAACTGGGACCCACAGAAACAAACCAGAACATGTGCCTGCCTCACTGCCCCTGACCCTGACAACACGGTACCTGGTAAGCGCTGGGTGTCCTTCATCATGGAGCTGCACTCACACCTGGCTGGGACTCAGAGGAGCCGAAGGAAGAGACCTGGGGGGAGCTGGGGAAACAGGAGCCTGGCTGGTGGCCCAGGAGACAGGACATGCCAGCACATCAGTGCCGTGTGTGGGCTGACACGCAGCCTGGAGCCTGCACTAGCTTTCAGAGCATGAAAACATGGCAGAAACTTTGCTTTTGTTTTCCAAATATTGTGCAATTCTCTTGTGGTCAACCCTAAGCCAGAAACATGCAGGGAAGAGAAAATGCCAGAAAGACAGCTCCAACTTAGCTAATTGACATAGTACAAAGTCACCACAGCAGCAAACAGCACTACCTGTTGTCATGGAGTTTACAGTCTAGTGACAAAATGGACAGTCAATAAATAAATGTGTATTTCTTATAACAACCTTCTGAGATAAGAACTCATATTATCCCCATTTCATAGATGAGAAAACTAAGGCAGAAAGAGGTTAAGTATTTTTTCCTAGGTCTTGTAGCTAGTAAGTGCTGGAGCCCAGCTCTGGACCAAGGCAGTTTGCAGCAAAGTCCGCAGCATTAACTGCTGCTACTCTGTTTGGCTTATTCTTCATAAAACCCTCCCCAAACACTCAGCTCAAACTGCATCTCTCTTTCAAGTGATGGTAGTAGCTTATCACACTCATACTGTTTTGTCCTTTAACTGTGTTGTACTTATTGATAATTACTTTCCTAATTGGGTATAAAACTTTTTTTTTTTGAGACAGAGTCTCACTCTGTCGCCCAGGATGAAGTGCAGTGGCCTCATCATAGCTCTCTGCAGCCTCAAACTCCAGGGCTCAAGAGATCCTCCTGCCTCAGCCTCCCTAGTAGCTAGGACTACAGGTGTGTGCCACCGCACCCAGCTAATTTTTCTATTTTTTTTGTGGAGATTGGGTCTTGCTCTTGTTCAGGCTGGTCTTGAACCCGTGGCCTGAAGGGATCCTCCCACCTTGGCCTCCCAGAGTGCTAGGATTACAGGCCTGAGCCACCGTGACCAGCCTGGGTATGAAACTCTTTGACAGATAATATGAAAACTGTTTTTTTTTTTTGCATGTTCACTTCAGCTGTTAATAGTGTTGTGCATTCAGCAGGCACCTTGTAAATGCTCGTTGTGTTGAGTCAGTGCCTTTGACAGAGCAAGACGGGTGTAACCACAAGGTGTGTGCACTGTGGGCTGAGCAGCATTGAGTCTGAAAGGAATCTGTTTATAAAGTGCTTTGGTCGATTCTTTGACATGTGCTGAAGAAAAGAGAAAGCAGTCACAGCTCCTTCAAGGAACCACCTCTGTCCTGGTCTCGTGATGCTCACATGACCCAGACAAGTCCGGGCAAGGGAACCGGCGGGGAAAACGGAGGGGTCACCAGCGAAGCTGGCCCGACGGTGCTCACGTTTGGATCCGCCACGAAGGATCATTCCAAAGGCTTATTACGTGAATTCCTGTAGTTCATTCAGCCGATGGCAGGTAGAGGAGTCTCGAAACGTCAGGCACCCTGCGTGTTTGTAGGCCCCCGCAATGAAAAGGCCCTTTGTGGACTTGCATGTAGGTTTATTTAACATTCAACCCACGGGAAACGGAAGGTAGAGCAGGACCCTGGGGAGAGCGAGCCCCCCCACGTCATTTTGGCATTAGCTGGCCTTGGCTCCCGCGAAAACATTGGAAGGGGATTTGTTTTGTGGTTGGGTTTCCTTTTTTTTTTTTTTTTTTTTTTTTTTTATCATTACAGTTAGATCAGCAATTCAGCAGTATTTCCTCAAATATGTGAGGGGAAGGGAGCGGTGACTTCCTAAAGGAAAGTATTTGTATTTTTAGACTGAAATATGCCTTTACAAAGAGTTTCTCAGAAAACAGATTTTAAAAGGGAGTGTTCTGAACAACAGGCCGTGTATCTTAAACCATAGTTAAGGTAGTTTACCTTGTAAAATGTATTTTAATGCAATGAGAAAGAGATGAGCAATTCTGGTTTTGGGTTTTTTTAAGAATTTATTTATTTTTATTGATACATAGCAATTTTGTCTTATTTTAAAGGAGAACAAAAAAAATGCTTTTGGGTTTTAGAACATCTGCCTGGTCTCTACCTTTTCCAGAACCCGCTTGCTTTGGGCTGAGGCCCCAGCGGAGCCCAGGGGAGCCGCCCTGCGAAAGGCTGGGGTCCGGCTCAGAACCGGGAGGAGGGGCGCCACTGGGAAGGGGTGAGAGAAGGCAGAGCGCCGCTGTGCTCCGATGACACAGCCCACACTGTTTTGTCATAGACTTACAGCTCGAGGGCGTCCTAGAGGTCACCCAGCCCAGGGGTTCTCACGCTGCTGACGGCGTGCACCAGGAGGCGGGCCCGGGAACCTGCACGCGGCCCGGGTGAGCTGGTCCAGTAACCTGCGGTACAGTGGCCTCATTGCACAAAGGAGCAGGCTGTGGCCTAGAAAGGCAGCGGGACTCAGAGCAGACGTGAGTGAGCGCGGAACCCACTTGAGACACGTGGCTTGAAGGGGGATACCATGCTGTGTAGACAGAGCAGACACAGCCTCTGTGACCTGCCTTCCTCAGGCCCTCCTGTCCTCTGTTTGCTCATCTCGAAATCCATTTAAGAGGACACAAAACCTTTATGTCACAGTTGGAGATAAGCTGTGAATGATTCTTAGAAAGGTAAGAGGTTGGCGTGAACACACCTAAAGCTAAGGACAAGTGATAATGGGCGATTGCATTTCTGAGCAGACTTTGGTAGTGGAGGAAGCAGGACCTGAAAGGGTGCCTTGAATGAAGGGAATGCCACAGGTCATAGACTGAGGACTGCCTGGAGGATGGGAATTCTGTTTTCTAATTTGTTATTATAAAAATTTCCAAACATTCACAAAGATTAAAAGAACTGTGTACTCATCAGCCAGACACCTACCATTTATATTCAAAAATTTAAGACATTTTCCTACATTTGCAAGAGCTACCTATAGGTCCATCTATGTGTGTGTGTGGTGTGTGTGGTGTGTGTGTGTGTGTCTGGTGTGTGTTTGTGTGTGGTGTGGTTGTGTGTGTGTG